>JAWPHD010010547.1:0-92714 GCA_037043455.1 Cyrtodaria siliqua
TAAAACTCCTCAGATGCCTTGTCTACAGATCTTACAAACGACTTGCCCCTTGTCGCCATTCTTGTCTGTGTATGTGGAATGCAACGTTTATGATCCACGCAAGACTTAACTCTGCGCGAGATTAGTGTTTACCCATCGTTATAGGATACCTACCCACAATACACCTGACAAAGTACTTCCTGGTTTGTGGTTAAAATCTAATTTATGTGCATATATGCAATTTATTATAAAGCTTTTCAACTTGACAAAATAGGCACATTGAGATATTGATTTTTTTATGAAGAATAAAAATGATAAAGTTCTACAGTAACATTGGTATCTGTATGCCCATGTTTGTGATTGTATAGCAAAATGTAAACTTTAAATTTGTGTATATTGTATAGTAAAATGTATACTTAACTGTAATATTAAACTTGAACATAATAGTCACTATTAAGACATAAAGAAACAAACCATCTGTAACAATGTTAGCTTTGCCCATGTTAAAGTGTGTACAGTATACTGTAATCATTTCGGTGGTGCATTTAATACTGATATAATAATACTGATATGATATATTTAATATTCTATATAAAGGCGGACTCCGGAGTGTGTACATATCAGTATACTTTAAGTCATTTCGGTGGTGCGTTTAATACTGATATAATACATTTAATGTGCTGTATATAGACTATACTGGTCAAGGCAGATTCGGGAGTGTGTACATATCAGTATACTGTAAGTCATTTCGGTGGTGCGTTTAATACTGATATAAAATATTTGACATAATATTCTATACTGGTAAAGGCGGACTCGGGAGTGTGTATATACACTACTGGAAACGATGCCCATTAAATGGCCAGTACTTACCCATGACCACAATGCCATTAAAAGGAGAAACTTTACAGAAATGTTGCCCATAAAGTCTAGTTGATCCTAGAAAAAATTCATGTTGATGTGAAATCCAAGATGGCCGCCAAATCTAAAAATAGGTTTTTAAAAAACAAGTTTGTAGCGACTACTTCTTGAAAACTATAAGTGATATTGGTATGGGACTTTTTCTAAAATGATCAGCATGACATGATGTTGGTCCTTATCAAAAATCGTTTTGATTCGACGTTAAACGTGGCTGCCAGCGGCCATCTTTGTTTACATAGAGTTATATAGTAAAAACTTGTAGCCACTACTCCTTTGAAACTACTTGGCGGATTTTCATGACACTTTACAGGAATGTTGCTCTTAATGTCTAATTGATCCTAGCAAAATTTCAGATCGGCCAGAAATTCAAGATGGCCGCCACAGCTAAAAATAGATTTTTAAAAATGAAGTTTGTAGCGACTACATCTTGAAAACTATAAGTGATATTGATATGGGACTTTTTGTAAAATGATCAGCATGACATGATGGTTATCAGAGTCAAACATTATTTTGATTCGACGTTAAACATGGCTGCCAGTGGCCATCTTTGTTTACATAGAGTTATATAATGAAAACTTGTAGCGACTACTCCTCTGAAACTACTTGACGGATTTTCATGAAACTTCACAGGAATGTTGCTCTTGATGTCTAATTGATCCTAGCAAAATTTCAGGTTGGCCGGAAATTCAAGATGGCCGCCACGGCTAAAAATAAATTTTCAAAAAACAAGTCTGTAGCGACTACTTCCTGAAATCAAAATCAATCAGTAGAGCTTCAAGGTCATTGACCTCTTGTTGTTTACATAGAGTTATATAGTAAAAACTTGTAGCGACTACTCCTCTGAAACTACTTGGCGGATTGTCGTGAAACTTTACAGGAATGTTGCTCTTGATGTCTTATTGATCCTAGAAAAATTTCAGGTCGGCCGGAAATTCAAGATGGCCGTCACAGCTAAAAATAGATTTTTAAAAAATAAGATTGTAGCGACTATTTCTTGAAAACTATAAGTGATATTGATATGGGACTTTTTCTAAAATGATCAGCATGACATGATGTTGATCCTTGTGGAAAATTATTTTGATTCGACGTTAAACATGGCTGCCAGTGGCCATGTTTGGTTACATAGAGTTATATAGTAAAAACTTGTAGCGACTACTCCTCTGAAACTACTTGACGGATGTTCATGAAACTTCACAGGAATGTTGCTCTTGATGTCTAGTTGATCCTAGAAAAATTTCAGGTCGGCCGGAAATTCAAGATGGCCACCACAGCTAAAAATAGATTTAAAATAAATAAGTTTGTAGCGACTACTTCTTTAAAACAATAAGAGATATTGATATGGGACTTTTTCTAAAATGATCAGTATGACATGATGTTGGTCCTTGTCGAAAATCGTTTTGATTTGACGTTAAACATGGCTGCCAGCGGCCATCTTTGTTTACATAGAGTTATATAATGAAAACTTGTAGCGACTACTCCTCTGAAACTACTTGACGGATTTTCATGAAACTTCACAGGAATGTTGCTCTTAATGTCTAATTGATCCTAGCAAAATTTCAGGTCGGCCGGAAATTCAAGATGGCCGCCACAGCTAAAAATAGATTTTTAAAAAACAAGTCTGTAGCGACTACTTCCTGAAACATCAAAATCAATCAGTAGAGCTTCAAGGTCATTGACCTCTTGTTCAGATAACTGGCAAAGTGATCACAATACACTGAGCCTTGGATGTCATGTGAGCTTTAAAAAAACATGTGTAGAGTACATAAATAGCATTTGAACATTCATTGAATGAAAATATCTTTATTAATAAATATAGAAATATAAAGAAATACAAAACACTTAAACTGTTATTCAGAGAGCTAAAATACAAAATTTAAAGAAACTGATCATAAATGCCCCGGATGAATCAGGACAGATGACCAAACAACTTTTCTAATGATTTATAGACAGATTTATGCATACAACAAGAGGACCCATATTGCTCTATTGGCTGGAATAATATTGACATAATCAGATAAAATGTTTTTACTAGATCATTTGAGGCAATCTAGTTGGTTCAAATACATGTCAAAGTGGTTATTAAGATAAACATTCCCAGTAAGGTGATCTTGAGCAAAACACTTTCCCTTATCCTCGTCCGTCAGATGGGGACAGAAATCAGGCACTGTGGTCTGAGTTTATCCTCCGAGCATTTTAAAGAACCATTAGGGAATCTATTCGCTAGTAACTGTTGAGCAGGTTCCAAAATTCCTTTGCACCATTCCCCCACTCTCTCTGGCAATTCAGTTCATATTCCCCTTCATTCCCTTCCTAAATTAGTCCGATATTGGTCCTTATTTATAAAAAAAAATTCTCAAAGAGGACATTTTCTCCACTTACAGTTTTCCAACATTATCTCAATTTCCATGTACAGTAATTGAGATAAGGAATACTGTAAGTGGGGAATACGTCCTCTTTGAGAATTTGCATTGTTCAATTGTTCAATTTTTTAATCTCAGATTAGATTACTGGAAGCAAGCAGCAAAAAACAGAAAACATTGTCGTTATAAAGCCCCTTAATGGTAAAATCTGGTGGGACCTGTAGGATTCAGCTAGCAGCTTCTATCCGCCTATTTTGTGACTGGTATATAACTTCAGCCGGAGGAGGGATAGACTACGAAAATAAAATGGGTCCCAGACAACTCTCGATTCCCAATTATCAAGGGGCACACTGCAGGGTCAAAGGTCAAATGTGAAATGTTCTTATCACATAACTTGTGGCATGGGAGAGTAATTAAGCCATGATATATTTATCATATTGCACTTGTATAATAAATATGCAAATGAAGGCCTAATCATCGTTCGGTCTTTTCCACTCAGCTCGATGTGCATCAGAATTGCTTCGTCGATTTCCATAACCGTTTAAAATATCAAATTACAGAGAAGACGAGTCAACATACAATGTCATCATACAAACATATATAAGTAGCTATAGTAATAAATGTTATTATAAGGCTTTTTTGGAGTTATGTGATAAATATAATCTCAGATTCGTGCCTATTTCATATTAAATTTATTAAACCAGTTGAATAAAATTGATATGAAACATGCGCTCATGTAAAATCCCCTATATCTATAACTTTTAAGCCAGAGAAGGGATTTAAAAATAAAAATAGTGTTAGTGCGTCGATGTATTCCCAGCCAAATGTTTAATTATTTTGGAACTGAATTGAATGTATGATTTGATATGATCTCGTTTAAGTGACAAGTGTTTGCTTTTGTGGATATTGAAATGCGTCTTTTAAATGCCAATTTAAGCGCGCTTAATATGTTGTGTAATTAAGTTTGTTCTATTAAATTTTAAAGACATACTACATTGTATGACCAGTCTGCATCTCTATTTACAAATGGAATTGCTTACATATTTAACCCTTAACCCGCTAAGCACGACTATAGTAGCCTTTGCATCCATTGTAAACCCATATCAGCCTACGAGTAACTCGCAGGCTGATCATGGTTTACAATGTCTAGCTGCTGATCAGTCATTTCCCCCAAAACACCCCTTTGTCACATAAATGGAATGGTCTTAATTCAAAGAAAGAACAGTCCATTATATATATGTAGCGTGTTAAGGGTTAAAGGATAGTCGGTAAATTGATCTTGCAATTTCATGTCGCATGTAAAATGTTAGGTATTTTACTGTTTTGAATAAAAAAAATATATTATTAAACTATTTTATTACATGTTAATAGTTGTTAATGTCATGATAACATGTAAGCACTATACCGTATAGTTCTGTTTAAAAGCCCGCATTGATGTTCCCTTTTACAAAAGGGGACGTCTATAAGAGGCCATACATTTTTTTGTTGACTCGAATATGCTTGTGAAGAGGTATTTTTCTAAACTGGACCTAAGTTCGGACTGACCTCTTAAACTAAACCTCATAATATGTAAAAAAATATAAGAAAAAACAATGAGAATAATTATGTCCTCATATAAACGCCCCTGTTTTAAAAGCTAGGAGGGGTGTGCGGAGCATTTATACGGGCATATACGGTATATAATTGGGAGGTACCGACAAGGTTTTAAAAAGCTTCCTGCCATAAACATTCAGGGTTTGAAAATTGTTGTATCCATCCATCCATCTGGCATCCATCCGTATACCCAACTGCTCATCTGTGCGTCCGTCTGTCTGTATGTATTCATGTCTGTTCATCTCAATTTACTGTCCACCTGGAACTCATTCTAACATCTACTCTTTCTAATACAGCTATAGCAAATCATTTAAGAATTTGAGTTATGATCAATGTTTTTATATTTCTTAACTCAAATTTTGTTTGTAACTCAAATTCTTAATGTTTTCGAATCGGTTCTAGTTAGACCAGTCAGGCGTGTAACTTATTTAAGTTATTTTTGAAATGACTGGAAGTTATTTTCAAGAACAAAATTATTTCCCTTTGACACAGAGTAAGAGTTTATTCCTCTTACTTTTGGTAAAATAACTTATTTACTATACTTTTGTGAAAAATGATTTTACCTTAATAAAATTTGCAATAATAAAACCAAAGCAATTAATCTTTCAACATAAAGCTTGACCATCTAATTGAATAATAATGGCACCATTAGGTAAGATTGCCCTAGAGTCAATTAATTACCAATTTTTGTGTGTAACATGTACCATCTTGAAGAGCTTGCTTAAAAGATTTCTAAACATTTGGTAAAAGAAGTAATTACAAATTAAATAAACAAGGATAACAAAACTAGGCAAAATATCATATGTTACAGGAAAAATGTGGCTTTGATAGGAAACCAATTTAAAAATAGATGAAAATAAATGCATATCTGAAAACAACTTGTTATTTTGAAGAAAAAAAAAACACACTCAAAAATATAATAACCTAAACAAGTTATTTCAAAAATAACTTAAACAAGTTACACCTCTGACTGTAGTCTGGTTTCATTGGTCCGGATATTATAAATAAAAGAACATGTATGTATTTAAATGGTTGGCATATTTGAACAACAGTGCACGGTTTCAGTGGTGCGCTATAAAACCCAATTAAAAAAAATTCTGATCAGTCACCCAAGATGCATCTCCAAGGAGAGCACGGGGAACTGGGGAGCTCCTCTTTAAACTTTAATGGCACGTGACATCCGTATGTCATGCAATTTGAGCCAGGAATTTTGATGATCATTTACAGAAAGGTAAATGTAAGCATTTCAGTGTGTCACAAGGAAGTCCAGGTCCCTGTCATCGGAGGTCACATGTGAAATATGGGTATGTTCTCACATCTACTGTATAGCATTTAACCCTTAACCCGCTACATATATCAGCCTGCGAGTTACTCGCAGGCTGATCTGGGTTTACAATGGACGCAAAGGCTATTATAGTAGTGCTTAGCGGGTCAAGGGTTAAGCCTTTGCAGGGATTGTTGAAAATTTACAAAAAGTCAAAAAGGCATTGTGTACAGAAGTTTTCATGTTGGACTATTGTTTAAACCATTGGTGTTTAGCTCAACTGTCTGAAGACCCAGAGAGACTTTAACCCTTAGCCTGCTAAGGGCGACTACAATAGCCTTTGCGTCCATTGTAAACCCAGATCAGCCTGCGAGTAACTTGCAGGCCTCGCAGGCTGATCAGGGTTTACAATGTCCAGCTGCTCATAAGTCATTTCTCCAAAACACCCCTTTGTAACATAAATGGAATGGTCTAAATTTAAAGAAAGGAAAGTCCATTATACATTCATAGCGGGCTAAGGGTTAATGCGCTGTCACTTCCTCTGTTATCTGTCATTCATCAGTGTATAAGTTAACCAGTGGTCGTGGGTTTGATAAACACACAAGCTGAGGACCCCATCTCAATACTACATGAAACGTCTATTATCTTTGACAGATGGCAGCCCTATGATCAACATTCCCGGATACACATATCCCGTGGAGGAATACCTTCTGGAGGATGTTATAGAAATGTTAAGGTAAGGTCATATATAATGCATACTATGACATGTTTAACGTGAAATACAAAGGTTATGTTTACCTTCACCACTTGGGAAATAAATTTGAGTGGACTGTAAATTTCTTCACTACAGTTAAACTTGCTTTAAGCGATCACTCGCCTTTCTAAAACGGTCAGTGAGTAGAATGAATATAAAAACACTTCCAAAAATGTCTGAATTTGAGTTGCCAGATAATCTAAAAGTGCTGTGACGAAAGCAAAAATTAATATTCAGCTGAAAATTACATCGTAAATGCATGTTTTATGGTAGAGTTGTCGGGGGAAAATCGTAGTTTCGTTTCAGTCGTTTAGTTCTTGCAAGATTCGGTAGATCTTATCTACGGTCGTCTGTTGACTATTTTTACGGTAATTTTACTTGAGCGAAGTAAATTGGAAGTTGTGCTAATACATGTATCCTTCAATAAAGTTTAATCAGACATGACCAAGGTCTGATTGCTATGACTGTCTCAGGTCAAAACATGTTGTTAGTACCTTTCTAACTTCAATTGATAACAACTAATAAAGATGTGATTATCAAATCTGGACACAATAAGCCGATAATTTATGACTTGAAAGCCCACTTTGGTCGCTTTTTTGTCGAACCCGTTCATCGATCTCGACTTAGCGATCACAATGTCGTCCAGGTGTATGTGTGTCAGTTTGTCCGTCTGTTAGTTCGTCCATTTTCAACTCCACCAGAATGTTCATTATATTGATCCAACATCACATGCACAATTTCAGGTCGCTGTGACCTACTTTCGACGAAATAACTCAATATGGCTCTACATGTAGGCCGTGGCCTTCTTGTTTATCGTAATAATTGATATTTGGTGTGAAAACATAATTATGGTCTTTGGTTGCGTCAGGCAAAAGTCACATAATGCACTTAAAATATAGAAGGAAAATGATCAGGTGGACTTAAAAGTGGTCGCATAAGACAATTGGTCGTGGAATGCACATGGTCGCATGAGCAAGTTTGACTGTATTTAAAAAAACGTATAGTTTGGTATTTTACTAATCGTGAATATAATGCATCAGTTATTTAGTAAAAACATAATTTATAATGTTAGAAATAGTATAGTAAAGAAATCGATAAAAAAGAGCTGTTGTCATCACTTGATCGTCGTTGTTGTCGTCGTCTGCACCCAGGATAATGTTTGTATGTAAGCTTGTATCTTTAACAAAATTATGGCCCTTTATACTTAGAAATGTTGGTTAAAGTTTGTATGTAAGCTTGTATCTTTAAAAAAAGTATGGCCCTTTATATTTAGAAACGTTGGTTAAAGTTTGTATGTAAGCTTGTATCTTTAAAAACATTATGGCCCTTTATACTTAGAAACGTTGGTTAAAGTTTGTATGTAAACCTGTATCTTTAAAAACATTATGGCCCTTTATACTTAGAAACGTTGGTTAAAGTTTGTATGTAAGCCTGTATCTTTAAAAACATTATGGCCCTTTATACTTAGAAACGTTGGTTAAAGTTTGTATGTAAGCTTGTATCTTTAACAAAATTATGGCCCTTTATACTTAGAAATATTGGTTAAAGTTTATATGTAAGCTTGTATCTTTAACACAATTATGGCCCTTTTATACTTAGAAACATTGGTTAAAATTTGTATGTAAGCTTGTATCTTTAAAAACATTATGGCCCTTTATACTTAGAAACGTTGGTTAAAGTTTGTATGTAAGCTTGTATCTTTAAAAACATTATGGCCCTTTATACTTAGAAACGTTGGTTAAAGTTTGTATGTAAGCTTGTGTATCTCCGAAACTACTTCATATAATGGATTGAAACTTTGCACATGTATTCGGCATCATTAGACAGCATCATGCAGCCAGTTTCTATAACTCGTGCTTCTATTTTAACAGAATTATGGCCCCTTTTATACTCGGAAAGTTTGGTTAACAAGCGCAATAATTCTGTTTTGCAGTTAAGCAAAATTATGCCCTTCAACATAGTTTCTCAGTAAACAAAACAAAACCTTGAAAGTGGAGCGTCTGCACCGACAAGAAGTACTTCTTGTTATTTTCCCGATATCTTAATATTTTAAACTTTTTCTAAGCAGCCTCAAAGTGGAAGTTGAATAAATAAATCATGGTACTGTTTCCAACATTGGATTAATACCTTGGGATTGCAGTGTGTCCCTTAGCAAATAATCTTTTCTGATCTTGAAATTAATGCTTAATACTAACACTTCCAGAATTGTTTAGTTTGGCAAGTTTTCGCAATTATTTATCTAACTTAACAGTTCATAAGTTTGGAATGTTCAACATCCAGTAAGTGCCCTTTTGCTTGACATGTCATATTGTATAATATAAAATTGCATTATTAGGTACAAAGTTCCAGACAAAATGGTCAAGCAAATGAGAGGGCGTGGTGGTAGAAACAGCAAGAGTGAACGAGAAGAGGAGGAGGAAGAACATCGCCAGGTGTGGCTGAGAAATCTGGAGGGCGGAGTAAACTGTGATAAAAGGTAAGAAACCTCGAGGCCATAGTCGACTGAGAAACCCATAGTCCTGAGTCAACTAATACTAAAAAGGTGAGAAATCTGGATGCTGGAGTCAACTGTGATAAAAGGTGAGAAACCTGCAGACCAGAGTCAACTGTGATAAAAGGTAAGAAACCTTGAGGCCGTAGTCGACTGAGGTGAGAAATCTGGACGCTGTAGTCAACTGTGATAATAGGTGAGAAATCTGGACGCTGGAGTCTACTGTGGTAAAAGGTGAGAAAATGGATGCCAGAATCACCTGTGATAAAAGCGTAGAAATGGTGTTGTTTGTAGATATATTGATAATTAATTTATTTTTTTAGAAAACCATGGAAGGTAGTCTCATGTATCATATTGTTAATAAGTATACTTGATAGCCATATAAAGGCGAGGGAATATGGTAGTGGTAGGTGTGTGTCCGTCTGTCACACATTCCTTTCCGCATTACTCCTTCTACATTTTTCATTCGATTTTCATGAATTTTGGTAGGACGTATCAGTATGATGTCTAGTGGCTGAATGATTTTTAGCAGATTAACACAACTTTTTTTTTAAGTGTAAATCATTTCCGCTCAACTCCTGTATTTTTCATCTAATTTTCATGAAGCTTGCTAAGAAGTATCAGTATAATGTTAAGTAGTGTATATTGTCACGGCATCCCGGTTGAAATGTTTTTTGGCGGAATAACAGTATTTTTATTCCCGTGTGTGCGTCTGTCTGTCCGTTACACATGCCTTTCAGAATAACTCCTCCTTCATTTTTTATTTGATTTTCATGAAACTTGGTCACAAAGGGTTTTTTCGGCGATTTTCATCCACTGCTTTTTGTTAGAAATGAATATGATTATCGTATTAATCTCCATTTTAAAATACAATACACTATTACATGCATTTCAGATATTCAAGACAGACCATTTCAGCTTTGCGAACAATGGACATGACAAAGATAGACCTAGATCTCATTAAAACACTCATCCATCATATAGTCACCACCAGGGGGGTATGTTATTATAGAACCTACTTGATCAGTATATTTGGCAGTTTTTAGTTGGGATTACACTTCGTCCGCCGACCGTCCGTCGTCGTCGTTAAGTTTTGTTTCAAACAACTTCTCCTCAGAAACCGCTTGACCAATTTTGACCAAACTTCACATGGATGATCCTTAGATGAATGCTTTTTAGAGTTGTTAAAATTAGATCAGCACAACATCCAAGATGGCCGCCATTACCATATATAGTTGAAACCTTAAAAAATCTTCTTTTCAAGAACCGCTGGACAGATTTCGACAGCTTTTCTTTTAAAATGATCGCCAATGCCTAGACTATCAAGTTTGTTCAAATGAAATCCCCGGGGATAAAAATGGCCGTGCCCTGGGGGTCCAAAGTGTGTTTATTGGAATTTGGCGTGTTTTTCATAGACTTTATATATAGGGAAAAAAAATAAAAAATCTTTTTTGAAACCACAAGGCACAGAGCTATCATGTATAACATGTAGCATCAGCTTATGGTCATCTACTGAGTTTGTTCAAATGATGACCCTGGGGTCAAATTTGGCCCTGCCCCAGGGGGTCACAGTTTTACATAGACTTATACAGGAAAAAATTAAAAAATCTTCTCTGAAACTGCAAGAGCCAGAGGTTTAATATTTTGTATTTGCTATAAGCTTATGGTCCTCTACCAAGTTTGTTCAAATGGTGACCCTGATGTCAAAGTTGGCCCCGCCCCGGGGGTCACAGTTTTATATAGACTTGTATAGGAAAACAAAAAGTCTTCTTCTCTGAAACTACAAGAGCCAGCGGTTTAATATTTTGCATTTACTCTAAGATTATGGTCCTTTACCAAGTTTGTTCAAATGATGACCCTGGGGTCACATTTGGCCCCACCCCGGGGGTCACAGGTTTACATAGGCTTGTATAGGGAAAAACTGGGAAAAATCTTCTTCTCTGGAACTGCAAGAGCCAGAGGTTTAATATTTTGCATTTGCTATAAACTTATGGTCCTCTACCAAGTTTGTTCAAATGGTGATATATTACCTGGGGTCACATTTGGCCCTGCCCCAGGTGTTACACTCTAGCACCTTCGTTTTATATTTGATCCTTACCAAATTTTGTCAGTGTCTTTATATCAATGTTGTTAACACAACAGAGGCCACATTTTTTGAACAGTCTTAACCAAACTTGCACAGATTGTATGTGACCATAAGATTTCGTAGAAGTTTGATAATGTGCCAGTACTCAGGTGATCGATTTAGGGCCATCTTGGCCCTCTTGTTCTTTATGCTGCCTGTTTTTAGGTGTGGTCCTCCTGCACTTATATGGGAGATACACATGAAAAGATTGTTAGCTCCATTGTCCGTCTTACAGTTAAGTTTTTCCATTGTTAAGACGATAGGGCATTTATTTTTCATCCGATATCAATGATAGCTCGAATAAATTTGAGAAACGGCTAGATCGGACCAGTAATGCCAGAGTTATCGCCCTGAATTTAGTTAAATATATTACATTTTGCCTCGTCTAGACGATAGAGCGTTCATTTGTCATCTGATCTTTACAAAACTTGGTCAGATTGTTGATTTCAATAAAATCTCGGACAAATTCATAAACCAACTAGATCAGATGATTAACAACAGAGGGATGGCCCAAAATACAAAAAGTGTAAGTGTATATAATACAAAAGATGTAAGTGTATATAATACAAAAGATGTAAGTGTATATAATACAAAAAGATGTAAGTGTATATAATACAATACATGTAAGTGTATATAATACAATACATGTAAGTGTATATAATACATGAAGGTGTAAGTGTCTACCAAAAATAAGCCAATACTTTCTTCACTAAATGGGTATTTGCATATGAGAGATATTTACAGTGACCCATTTGTGTGTCTTTTAGGATGGTGCAATATTGGTGTTTGTTCCTGGCTGGGCAGAAATTGGTGACCTGCATAAAATGTTGTCTGGCGACAGGATGTTCAATTCTAGTAAGTTATGAAATATAAAATTATGTGTGTATGTGCAGGTCCAGAAAAACAGCTGTTTGAAGACAAAAAGTAACTTCGCAGTTTTATATTTTTTTGAACAAAAAAAAGCACAACTTGAGCTACTGTCACCACCCTTGCATCGTCAGCGTCCAGATAAAATATATATAGTAACTGACATCAGTGATGAAGGCATGCCGTGGCATTTCAGTATTCACAAATTAGCAATTAGTAAACATGACAGCTTGCAATTGTAGATGGGTATATTGAATATCCTAATATAATACGATTGAATGTCAGGGAAGCTTATGTGCATTGTTGTCTGTGCGTTTACTTTAATCTGCTTCCAAAACTAGCGGGTGAAATTTCACGAAATAATGTGTAATGGATCCTACTGAAAATAAAAATCTACAAATTTCCAACATGGCCAACATGTCTAAATACAGCCAGGAAAAAAACAGTTTCGTGAGTCAAACATGTTTACATAGACATACAGGGAAATCTTTATAGGAAAATCTTTGTCGCTGTTTTTTCATGAAATTTCACAACAGCATTCCTTGTGATGTCTTGTAATTTGGTTCAAACTTAAATCTCAATAATGCAAACTAGACCAAAATAATAGACAAAAAAATGTATGATTGCTTATTTTCTAGAACAGATAGAGGGTTATTGATGTAAGATCTTTATTGAAGTGATTGCGTGACATAGTTGGTCTTAAATGAATACTGTGGTGGAGGTGTGATAGAGTCCGGTGATAGAGTCCGCCTGATATGCAGGATGGTCCTGGGTTTGATCCCTGGCCAGGCCACACCAAATACTTCATAAATATGGTATTAGTAGCTCCCTTGCTTGATGTTCAGCATATAAATGTTAGTGCCAGGACTAGCTAGCAGCGCTATAAGCGAATACTGAAAAGTGGAACCCTATGAAGAAACAAACACAAAAAAAGAGAAAAGTATTAAACTGCTTTATTGAGTCTGTTCATGAGGGGTTTATAAGGTGCCACACCTCTAACATACCCTATCACCGGCTTAAGCAATATTCTGCTTTAAAGCCACAATGATTGGGCCCTAAGACCCCAAGGGACCAATAAGTAAAAACACTTCTGATTTGAAGTCGGGGCGACTTTTTACAGTAGCCACACGCCACTAGACAAACGCTAGAAATGAATCACTTTTTTTTATGATGACTCATGAGCCTCCCCATACGGGTTCAGTTTTTTCACACATAAATCATATCCCTGCACTTATCCAAGCCATAGTATGAGCAAACCTATGGAATTTCCCCTGTCGTCATACGAATGACTCAAATGAAGGGAATTGGGTGATGAGCAAGTGTACAGTATAATACCCTCTGATTATATTGTGTGATTGTTACAGACACGTTCAGGATCATACCTCTGCATTCAATGATGCCCACCCTGAACCAGAGAGAAGTGTTCGATAGACCTCCACCTGGTGTCCGCAAGATCGTCATAGCAACCAATATTGCGGAAACAAGGTAACTGGGGGGACTTAATTGTGTGCAAGTGTTTGTATATTTGTACTGTTTGTAAGTCAAACTGTGATCTGACAAACTGCATTTGTTGAAATGCTCTTTATAACAAGATAACCATCAAAGTTATCCCATTAAAATATCTGTATTTTGTGATTCAGTAAATTTTTAACTCTGATTTAACTTTGATTTAATGTATTTTTAACTCAGGGGACTGGCATGGCCCAGTGGATATCACAGTGAACTTGAAATCTGCAGAATCTGGGTTTAAACCTCACCGGCACCCTGATTTTTTTCAGTGTGTTCTTGGGGAAGACACTTTACCTTATCTGTGTCCATCTATTGGGCCATAATTTGTTTGTTTGTTTGTATGGTGTTTTACGTCATTTTCAACACATTTTTTGTGGTGGAGGCAGACTTCCCACTTTTCCTGGGTAGAACCAGTACTGTACACCTCCTGCCTTCCGTAAGAATAGACACTTCCTCACAAGTCGAGCTCCCAGAGGGATTAAAATCCACAGCGGTGAGAGGCTGAGGTTTACAACACATCATCGTTAACCATCTCACCGAGCATGTTAAAAAAACCTAGGAATCTATTCGTTAGAGTAATGTTTACGGATCTCAACTTACCGATCACAATATCGTCGGGTGTATATGTAATTTTGTTCATTTGTTCATTCATCTGTGCGTCAGACTCATTTATTTATATCTTCATCATTACTTTCAGGATTTTCACCACCAGAATGTTCCTCATATGCATCTAACATCACATACACAATTTGACCTACTTCCTTGGCTGAAATTTAGGTCGCGTCCAGTCTCCGCTACGACATGCGTATCTTGCATCCTTCTTGCAGGATTTTCATCACACTTCACCCGAATGTTCCTTAAATGCAAGATTCATATGCAAGATTTCAGTTCGCTGTGATCTCTTTGGACCTAATATACGTCACGTCCGGTCTCCGATACAACATGCGTTTCTTGCTTCTTTCTTGAGAATTTTCATCAAACTTCATCACAGTGTTCCTTATATGCATCTACCATCATGTGCAAAATTTTGAGTCGCTGTGAACTACTTTGGATGAAATACATGTCATGTCTGGTCTCAGGTACATCATGTGTATCTTTCTCCTTTCTTGCAGGATTTTTACCATACTCCACAAGAATGTTCCTTATATGCATCTAAATCATGCGCAAAATGTCATGTCGCTTTGACCTACTTTGCACAAATATAGGCCACGTTGAGTCTCCGCTATCACATGTGTATCTTGCTTCTTGCAAAATTTCAAGTCGCTGTGAACTGCTTTGGATGAAATATATGTCAAGTCTGGTCTCAGGTGTATCTTGCTTCTTTCTTGCAGGATTTTCACCAATCTCCACCAGAATGTTCCTTATATACATCTATTATCGTGAAATATTTCGGGTCACTGTGACTTACTTTGGATTAATTCATTTCAATACTGAGTGCATGTAAGAAACGAATATCTCATGGGATTGACATTGGTGTTGGTCAAATAGGAATATAAACCAGTCTGGACTTCATCAACATAGGGCTAGACATGCAGGCCGTTGCCTTCTATTTATATTATTAGGGCAGAATAATCAGGAAATAGAAATATATGCAAAAGAAAAATGCTTTGAAATATTGAAATAATTATTAAAAATAATTGCAAATATGCAAGTTATGTACAAAAACTAGCGGAATGCCATCAGTTTAAAAAAATCTGAATTACCATGTGTCCCTTTAAATAATGTTTGATGTAAATATTTCAGTATCACTATAGATGACGTTGTATTTGTCATAGACAGTGGACGAATCAAAGTGAAGGATTTCTCGCCAGAAACTAACTTGTTATCTCTTGCATCACAGATGGTTTCTAAAGCGAATGCTAAACAACGAAGAGGTAGGGCGGGCAGGTAGGCAGTTTATGTAATTTTTTTTTTTATATATATGCACAACAATATATGGTTTCTGACAGAATACTAGCTAGTAACTTATACAGGAATATGATCATTTAAGTAAATAAACAGTTGTACCAAAGTATTGTGTCACATGTATATACTCCAAGAAATGTTACGCTGCAGGGGAGAGAATTGAAAGTAATAGAAAAAGACGAGGGAAAAAAAAGAAAAGACAATAGTGAATAGGGAGAGAGAGAGAGATTTAGAAACTACTTAAAATGTATATAATCATTTAACCGCTGAGCTATTAGGTAGATTAGGCCACAAAAAATTAATTACCTGGTTCTCAGGCCACTTTTTCTGAGAAGAGACGCGGGCGGGCGCATTTTTTTTTACAATTTTACAGTGGTCAACAGACACGCGGAGAATTTTTTTTTATCCAAACTTTTAATTCCAATACATGTATTGATGCAAAATATCTCGAAATACATGTGCAATAACCAGTTGGATCAGCTCATCTCTATTGTCGATCATTACCTTATCATTTCTTCCCGACTTATGCTTCTTTCAATCACAATAAGTCCGTATATTTGTATTAGATCTGCATGTTGTTGTGAGACTTTGTCAATTAGACGCTTGAATAAATCGCCTGTTCTGTAGCACCTACTAGTTCCAAGCGTCTCAAGCGTCTGACTCCTAGATTGGTACCCGTACGACTGCAACACTCACAAGCTAGCGAGCAGAGCGGCAGATAGTCGGCCGCGCACCAGTCTACCCACAAGGGGATTCCCCTGAGGTAGTTGCATGTAAAAACCGTAACAAACTTGGATGCGGAACTTTTTTTTCGAAATTTCGGTAGCGCATTTCCAATTTTTTTTTTATTACTTTTGAGATAAAATCGGCAATGCGGCACCAAAAAAAGACATGCGGGCGGGCCTGAGAACCAGGTAATTAATTTTTTATGGCCTTATAGCAGTCTATTTTTATACGCCTGTAGTGACGTATTGTGTCGTGGCATTGTCTGTCCGTTAACTTTCACCTGACAATTGATTGTGGCTAATAACTTTCAAAGTATAAGGTTTACAACAATATAACTTTGTACACATCTTCAGCATGATCCAACAAATACATTTGATAAAGACCTATAACTCTGTGTTCATGTTTTTTAGCTCGACTGGCCGAAGGCCAGCAGAGCTTATGGGATGCCGAGTTGTCCGTCGTCCGTCCGTCGTTAACTTTTGTCTCGATAAGACGATAGGGCCTTCATTTTTCATCTGTTCTTTATCAAACTTTACCAGATTGTTAATGTCAATAAAAGCTCGGACAAGTTCGAAAAACAGCCAAATCGGACCAGTAACAGCGGAGTTATGGCCCTTGATTTAGTTAGAAGCGCTATATTTTGCCTCGTTAAGTCATTAGGGCCCTTATTTGTCGTCCGATCTTTACCAAACTTCACCAGATTGTTAATATCAATGTAAGCTCGGACAAGTTCAAAAACCAGCCAGTTCGAACCAGCAACAGCGGAGTTATGGCCCTTGAATTAGTTAAAAATGCTATATTTTGCCTCGTTAAGACAATAGGGCCATCATTTTTCATCCGATATTTACCAATCATTACCAGATTTTTTATATCAATTAAAGCTTGGACAAGTTCAAAAACCAGCCAGATCGGACCAGTAACAGCGGAGTTGTGACCCTTGAATTAGTTAAAAATGCTATATTTTGCCTCGTTAAGACGATAGGGCCTTCATTTTTCATCCGGTCTTTACCAAACTTTACCAGATTGTTAGTATCAATGAAAGCTCGGACAAGTTTGAAAAACAGCCAGATCGACCAGTAACAGCGGAGTTATGGCCCTTGATTTAGTTAAAAATGCTAAATTTTGCCTCGTTAATACGATAGGGCCTTCATTTTTCATCGGATCTTTACCGATTTTTACCAGATTGTTAATGTCAATAAAAGCTCGGACAAGTTCGAAAACCAGCCAAATCGGACCAGTAACAGCAGAGTTATGGCTATAGTCACTCGCTTCATTGATGTTATAAGAGCCATATTTGCCAGTAGAGCATCCACAGGCCCTCTTGGGCCTCTTGTTTAATTATTCCCCTTAGAAAAGACGTTTAACCTGGAACTTAATCTGGCCATTTACACGTGATTGTGGATAATAACTTTCAAGGTATCAAGTCTACAACAATGAAGCGATGAGCGTATATGCCGCGTTAGGCAGAGCTCTTGTATGGAAACAAAACGTAGTCTCATTTATAGGAATCCTTTGACACAGTGCATATATCCCACCTATCTTTTGCAGTTAAGTATCATTAAATGGTTATGGTGGATTATGAAACTTACCGTAAATAATGTCTGTATTACCCCCAGAGTGCAGGCCGGAGAGTGCTATCATCTGTACACGAGTCTACAGGAATCACTAATGCTCGACTACCTGCCACCAGAAATATTGCGGACACGTTTGGAGGAACTCTGTCTTCAAATTAAGGTATGAACCTTTATATAGAGAATATCACGTATACATGTGAGACTAATAAACTTGATAGTGAAAGGCACTGACATAGTATTCTTTTTATCATGAATGGTGAGTGTGCTCACCACTGGAATGGTGGTTGGGCTCACCACTGAATGGTGAGTGAGCTCACCACTGAATGCTGAGTGGGCTCACCACTGAATGCTGAGTGGGTTCACCACTGAATGGTGAGTGTGCTCACCACTGGAATGGTGGTTGGGCTCACCACTGAATGGTGAGTGGGCTCACCACTGAATGCTGAGTGGGCTCACCACTGAATGCTGAGTGGGCTTAAAGAGTTAGCCTTGTCCGTCTGCCAGTTGCTTGCGTTCATTAGCTTAAGTGGTATTTTATATGTCGGTCCAATAGCCTAGGTGGTACATTTTGATTAGGTAGTAACCACTCAAAAATAACATCTATTACGCATTGTAATTTTGCATTGTAAAATTGCATTTTTTACCACTTAGTGTTGGACAGTCCAAGTTTGTCCAAGTATTTTTGTACCTCTTAAGCTGGATGGACAAATGCAGTGACCGCTTAAGGTTATAGATCACTTAAGAAACAACCATCTTAGCCAAAAGACCACTTAAGGTCAATAGTGGGTACATCCGTCCCGATTCCGCGTCAAAATCTTTTTTCGTCAAATTTTACGTTTTCTGCTGATTGTTTTCAGTGGATATGTCCATGTCCTATGGACACATTTATAGTTCAGCATTCTGTCGGACAACATTACGTTTTCATGTAATTCTCATTGAACTATTTTAAGTGATGTAAATTTTTTATATCAAATAAATTAAATCAAACTTAATAAGGACTTTTGTTTTACGGTAATATTGTCCACTGTTTTCTCCTTAAACAGTAATTGTGTATATGGAGGATCTTACATGAGTGCATGTTTGGGCACAAATGGGAGATCTTATTATAATATCACATAACTTCAAAAATGCCTATATATATCGTCGTCGTATGTTGCTTCAGTCTTTTTCGTATAACACCAAGCAATCTCAACTCTTGTTTATTGCTGTAATCTGGTATTTTAACGGTTATGGAAATCGACGAGGCAATTCCGTCTCCACACCAAGCTGAATGAAATGGAACCAAGCCGTGATTCGGCCTTCATTTACATACTGGTGTAGTGTATTATGATATTGACGAGGCAATTCCGTCTCCACACAAAGCTGAATGAAATGGAACCAAGCCGTGATTCGGCCTTCATTTACATACTGGTGTAGTGTATTATGATATTGCAGCCATGGCTTTATAACTATCCTACACCGCAAATTATGTGATACAAGTATGTACATGTACCACTGAATGGTGAGGGGTCATATAGCGTTAGCCATGTCTGTCCAAGTGTCCGTCCGTCCCGAAAAGTTTGTGTGTATCTCCTCCCACAGTTTTCAACAGATTGTTTCGAAGCTTTACAGGATATGTACCTATGATTTCAAGATTTCAAGATGTGCATATCAATTCCACGTCAAAATCGACCTTGTATTACCGGAGTTTTTTAATTTTTTGTGGATTGTTTTCAGTGGGGGGCATCCGTGTCCCATGGACACGTTTCTAGTTAAAGCTATGACTATAAAATAATTTCTTCATATTTTCTTTCTAGCTACTAAAGCTAGGTGAGATATTACCATTTGTGAGTCAGGCCATGCAGCCTCCGTCAATGGCAGCCTTGAAGTCGGCCATTGAGAACCTGCAGAATCTTGTGAGTACAAATAAACTTTAAACTATTTTTATCCTGCATCATCAAGGGATCACTTTATTGTAACAATCAATGTTGTTTGGCAGTGGCGATTGCGTCATTGTTTTTAGCTCTACTGAGCAGAGCTTATGCCGTGGTGCGGTGTCCATCGTCCTTCTGTCCGTAAACCTTTTTTTTTGTAGGGACTACTCCTCTGAAACTACTGGATAGATTTTCTAGTTGATCCTAGATTTTTTAAAAAGTTTGTAGCGACTACTTTCTGGAAACTGTAAGTGATATTGATATGGGAGTTTTTCTAAAATGATCAGCATGACATGATGTTGGTCCTTGTCGAAAATCATTTTGATTCGACATTAAACATGGCGGCCAGCGGCCATTTTGTTTACATAGAGTTATATAGTAAAAACTTGTAGCGACTACTTCTCTGAAACTACTTGACGGATTTTCATGACACTTCACATGAATGTTGCTCTTGATGTCTAGTTGATCCTAGCAAAATTTCAAGTCCGCTAGAAATTCAAGATGGCCACCATGGCTAATAATAGATTTTTAAAAAACAAGTTTGTAGTGACTATTTCTGGAAAACTATAAGTGATATTGATATGGGACTTTTTCTAAAATGATCAACGTGACATGATGTTGGTCCTTGTCATCATTTTGATTCGACATTAAACATAGCTGCCAGCGGCCATCTTTGTTTACATAGAGTTATATAGTAAAAACTTGTAGCGACTACTCCTCTGAAACTACTTAACGGATTTTCATGAAACTTCACAGGAATGTTGCCCTTGATGTCTAATTGATCCTAGCAACATTTCAGGTCGGCCGGAAATTCAAGATGGAAATAGCTAAAAATAGATTTTTAAAAAACAAGTTTGTATCAACTACTTCTGCCAGTGGCCATCTTTGTTCACACAGTGTTATATAGTAAAAACTTGTAATGACTACTCTGAAACTACTTGACAGCTTTTCATGAAACTTCACAGGAATGCTGATCTAGCTATCAGAACCTGTCAGTAGAGCTTCAAGGTCATTGACCTCTTGTTTTCCTATGTTTCTCAGGAACTGTATACACTAGATACTTCAGCCTTTGATTATAAGTTGTACCATGGGAAGAACAACTCAGCTTGAAATAGTAAATGCGGGTGTGACCCGCCAAGCAATGGGCTGATAAATTAAATATTTTATTTAGGTCACTTTATCAGGAACTGTATTTACTAGAGACTTCAGACTTCGGTTATAAGTTGTATCTTGGGAAGTACAACTCAACATAACATAGCAAATGCAGATCTAACCTTAACCTTTCAGACAAAGGACAGGTAACTTTTATGTTTAAGTTTTGCATTTAGGTCAGTTTCTCGGGAACTATATGTTCTAGGTAGGGACTTCAAAATTCGGTTGTATTTATGTTTTGGCATTGTACAACTCAAAATTAAACATAAAATGTCATGTGACCTGGACCGTCCAAGCAAAGAGCAGATAACTTATTTTTAGCTCTACTGGCCGAAGGCCAGCAGAGCTTATGGGATGGCGAGTTGTCCGTCGTCCGTCCGTCGTCTGTCGTCCGTCGTCCGTTGTTAACTTTTGTCTTGTGACAACTCTCGGGCCTTTATTTTTCATCCGATCTTTACCAAACTTTAACAGGTTGTTAATATCAATGAAAGCTCGGACAAGTTCGAAAACCAGCCAGATTGGATTAATTTCACCGGAGTTATGGCCCTTGTTTTGCTGAAAAATGCCATATTAAGACTTGTGAGCACTCTAGCACCTTCATTTATTATTTGATCTTTACCAAACTTGCACAGATTGTTAATATCAATGAAAGCTTGGACAAGTTCGAAAACCAGCCAAATCAGATCAATAACACCGGAGTTATGGCCCTTGTTTTTTCTGAAAATTGCTATTTGCTGCCTTGTGAACGCTCTAGCACCTTCATTTATTATTTGATCGTTACCAAACTTGCACATATTGTTAATACTAATTATAGCTTGGACAAGTTCGAAAATCAGCTGAATTTGTTCAGTAACACTAGAGTTATGGCCCTTGTTTTTTCTGAAAAATGCCATTTTCTGCCTTGTGAACACTCTAGCACCTTCATTTATTATTTGATCTTTACCAAACTTGCACAGATTGTTAATATCAATGAAAGCTCGAACAAGTTCGAAAACCAGCTAAATCGGATCAGTAACACCGGAGTTATGGCCCTTTTTTTCCCCTGAAAAATGCTATTTTCTGCCTTGTGAACACTCTAGGGCCTTTAATATTAATCGGATCTTTACTTAACTTTGCCAGTGTCTTTATATCAATGAAAGCTCAAACAAGTTCGAAAACTGGCAAGATCGAAATAATTTCAATGGAGTTATGGCCCTTGTTTTGCTGAAAAATGCCATATTAAACCTTGTGAACACTCTAGCACCTTCATTTATTATTTGATCTTTACCAAACTTGCACAGATTGTTAATATCAATGAAAGCTCAGACAAGTTTGAAAACCAGCTAGATCGGACTATTAACAGCAGAGTTATTGCCCTTGATTTAGTTAAAAATGCTACATTTTGCCTCGTTAAGACGATAGGGGCTTCGTTGTTCATCCGATCTTTACCAAACTTTATCAGATTGTTAATATCAATGAAAGCTCGGACAAATTCGAAAACCAGCCAGATTGGACCAGTATCGGCGGAGTTATGGCCCTTGATTCAGTTAAAAATGCTAAATGTTGCCTCGTTAAGCGATAGGGCCTTTATCTTTCACTCGATCTTTACCAAACTTTACCAGATTGTTACTATCAATGAAAGCTCGGACAAGTTCGAAAACCAGCCAGATCGGACCAGTATCGGCGGAGTTATGGCCCTTGATTTAGTTCAAAATGCTATATTTTACCTCGTTAAGACAATAGGGCCTTCATTTTTCATCCTATCTTTACTAAACTTTACCACATTGTTAATGTCATTGAAAGCTCGAACAAGTTCGAAAACCAGCCATATCGGACCAGTAACAGCGCGGAGTTATGGCCCTTGATTTAATTAAAAATGCTATATTTTGCCTCGTTAAGACGATACCCCGGGGCTTCGTTGTTCATCCGATATTTACCAGATTTTATCAGATTGTTAATATCAATGAAAGCTCGGACGAGTTTGTAAACCATTCATATTGGACTAGTAACAGCAGAGTTATGGCCCTTGATTTAGTTCAAAATGCTATATTTTGCCTCGTTAAGACGATAGGGGCTTCATTGTTCATCCGATCTTTACCAAACTTTACCATCTTGTTAATATCAATAAAAGCTCGGATAAGTTCGAAGACCAGTCAGATCGGACTAGTAACAGTGGAGTTATGGCCCTTGATTTAGTTAAAAAAGGCTATATTTTGCCTCGTTGAGAAGATAGGGTCTTCATTTTTCATCCGATCTTTACCAAAAATTACCAGATTGTTAATATCAATGAAAGCTTCTAAGTTCGAAAACCAGCCAGATCGGACCAGCAACAGCGTAGTTATGGCCCTTGATTTAGTTAAAAATGCTATATTTTGCCTCGTTAAGACGATAGGACCTGCATTTTTCGTCAGATCTTTATCAAACTTTACCAGATTGTTACTATCAATGAAAGCTCCGACAAGTTTGAAAACCAGCCAGATTGGACAATTTACACCGGAGTTATGGCCCTTGATTTCATTTTCTGAAATATGCTATATTTTGGCCTCATTAAGAAGAAAGGGCCTTTATTTGGCCAAATTTCATTGAAATTTTTCAGGGATGATCAGTACCAAGCCTAGTTGTACATATCGTTACTGTGTTCCAGTTGAATGATTTTGGCGGAGTTATGTCCCTTTAAAGGTTTTAATAAACAAACTTTGTCCTGACTAGTTTTCTTGAACCCCTCTCCGGATTTAAACAAAACTTTTTAGGGATGATCAGTTCCAGGTCTAGTTGTGCAAATCTTTGCCGTGTTCCGGTTGAATGATTTTTGGCAGAGTTATGGCCCTTTAAAGGTTTTAATACACAAACTTTGTCTGGACTATTCTCCTGAACGTCTCCCCACATTTCAACGAAACTTTACAGGGATGATCAGCACCAAGCTTAGTTGTGCTTATCATCTTCGCATTCCGGTTAACAGATTTTTGGTGGAGTTATGGCCCTTTAAAAGTTTTTGATACACAAACATTTTCCGGGCTAGTTTTCCTGAACCCCTGGCTGGATTTTAACGAAACTTGACAAGGATGATCAGTATCAAGCCTAGTTGTGCATATCATCACCATATTCGGGTTGAATGATTTTTGTCAGAGTTATGGCCCTTTAAAGGTTTTAATAGAGAAACGTCCAGATTAGTCTGTTCTGGACTCCTTGCTGGATTTCAACGTATCTTGATGGGGATGGTCAGTACCAAGCCTAGTTGCACCTATCATTGCCGTGTTCTGGTTGAATGAATTTTGGCAGAGTTATGGCCCCTTAAAAGGTTTAATACACTAACTTTGTACAGACTAGTTCTCCTGAACCTCTGGCTGGATTTCAACGAAACTTGTCAGGGACAATCAGTACCAAGCCTAGTTGCCGATATCATCACCATGTTCTTCTTGAACGATATTTGAAAGAGTTATGGCCCCTTGTGCATAAACTTTATCTTTAGCCAGTAGAGCGTCCACAGGCCCTCTTGGGCCTCTTGTTTACATTTAAGTTTTGCGTTTAGGTTTATACATTCAAGTGTTTTGTTTTGGTCACTTTCTCAGTAGCTGTATGCACTCGAGACTTAAAATTTTGGTTTACATGTTGTATTGTGTGTAGAATAGCTCAGTGTGACATAGCAAATGTTGTGTGACCTTGATGCTCTAGGCAAAGGTCAGATAACTTAGTAAATTTTACATTCAAGTTTTGCATTTACTAGGTTTTATTAGTTCTGTTTTCCTCAAAGTACATGTAGACGATAAATTTTCTGATAGGTTGCTGCATTGTTTTTTAATCGAAGCAGAACTGAATCAGCATAAGTTCCAGTTTTCTGATAGATTGTTTCGTTGCTTTGTAAAAGATTACAGAACTGTGTTTGCAAAAGTTCTTATTTTCTGATAGGTTGTTTCATTGCTTTGTAAAAGAATACAGAACTGAGTTTGCAAAAGTTCTATATAGTTTTCTGATAGGTTGCTTCATTGTTTTGTAACAGAATGCAGAACTGGCTTTGACCAGTTCTAATTGTCTAATATGTGCTATATTGTTTTGTAACAGAATGCGCTAGACAAGGCGGAGAACCTCCTGCCCCTTGGCAAACATTTGGCACGAATGCCCCTCGACCCTCATACCGGCAAAATGATTCTGTTTGGGGCCATGTTTGGCTGCTTAGATCCAATCTTGACAATCGCTGCCTGCCTAAGCTTTAAGGATCCGTTCTTCATTCCTTTGGTAAGTATTTGTACGTTAGCATTATTTTTTTTTAATTCGGGAATCATCATGAAATAGCTATGGCCGTATAGTAGCATGTCGCATTGAATATTGATAAGGCAAAAAAAAAATAGGTGTGTTTCCTATTGCATGCTCTAAAAAAATAGGGTAGGTCGGTAGGCTTTTTCTTTTCTTTTTTTTCCTGGAGCCAGATATTGTGAGATTCTACATGTATTTATCTCATAAACCCCATACAAGTTGATGATACAACTGAAAGCTTCTCTGTGATGTCAGTTTACCTTGATATATTGTGATAAATCATTGTTCAGAACAATTTTTTTATTTATTTTTATTTTATTTTTTTATAAAATGTTTTAGGGTCGGACCCTTAAAAAAGGGTCGGTCGGGCCACCGGCAACACAGGTATTTTTTTGTTGGCCTAAATAATGCTAATTCCACACATTGCATTTCTAGTTGAAAAGGCCTTCTCATAGAGGGAAAGCTTCACACACTGTGTTTAACTTGATAATATTATTTTTTTCAGGGAAAGGAGAAACTGTCCGATCAGGCTAAAATGGCACTGGGTGAAGGTTGTCATAGTGACCATTTACTTCTCGCTAAAGCCTTTCAGGTATGTGTGTTTCACCGAAGATGTATGCTAGTAGTCAAGTATTAATTGTAAATATTCCCACTTCAACTGTAGTTATTGCGGAGCCACTGTAACGAAAGCTAGACAAGTTGGCACAATGGTGTACGTCTGTATGTTCAAAATGTAAATGTCTTTTCTTTCAACAATATCTTTTAAACTGTAAGTGATACAGCTTTCCCATTTGGTCAGTGGGTGTTGTAGGACATACTGAAATAAATAAGTTTAACACGGTCTTTTGCATATCTAGCTTAAAGAAACTGAATGTTTGTTTTATAATGTGAAGCATTTGATAACTTTGGCATGTCAGAAGGTGTTCTTGTTTTTCACTTATTATGTGTGATTCAAAGTAACAGTTATCTCCCATTTATATAAAGCAACATTTTTCACATAAAAAATAAGAGTATTATCAAGAACAGGGTTAAACTTTATTAAATAACTATTCTGGGTTTCGAGTGATAAAAAACGCAAAAACAATTGACATTAACCTTGTCATTTATAATGAAATTACGAAATCAAAGTTTTAAATTTTAAAATTATCTCCCTTAAAGGGAGTCCCTTTATATTGAAATAAGAACGAAATTATAATTTCTGTAAAGCAGGTAAATTTAAACAAGTTGCTACTTTTTTCGCAGATATCTTTTAAAAATAATGTCCTGCATATACTTGTTAATTATGTTAATTATATTGTTAAAAGAGGCTGAAGCACATAGCCTTGAATCTGCTCAATGGGATGTTATGTGCTAAACTTATTTCTTTCAGTATATATCATTTCCATATGTGTCCATGAAAAATAGCTTGGAAAACAAAATGTTAAACATTTACTTAACATTTTGTTTCGCCTTTTCGAAGAAAAAAAGAGACATAGGTGTTGCTTTTCCGGCGGCTGCGGCGGCATCAACATTCAAGTTTTCCGTTTAGGTCATTTTCTCACAAACTGTATACACTAGACCTTTCAACCTAACCTACCTCACTTGGCAAAAGATTGATCTTTGGTCATGAAACTTTATTCAATGCAATTTTTTTATTAAATTGTTGAGGTTTTATGACAAGGGGTATGTATAACACTTTAAAAACTGTTTCTGCTCCATATTTCATGGAGGATTGCACCCAATGTCTTAGACTGGTATTACTGAAATAATAACGGAAGGCGACACAAGTGTTCCATGTGTTCCTTATAGTAAAGGATGTTTGTCTTTACTTCCAGAAATGGGAGAGAGCAGTAGAGAGAGGAACAAATCACCAATTGTGTTGGGATAACTTCATGTCCGAGAATACTTTAAGGGTATGTATAAGTGGTTAGCTGTTGGAATCTAACAGCTAGGTCCATATTTCACCTGGTTGATTCTTGCACTCTGAGGGTATGTATAAGTGGTTGGCTGTTGGAGTCTACAGCTAGGTCCATATTTCACCTGGTTGATTCTTGCACTCAGAGGGTATGTATAAGTGGTTAGCTGTTGGAGTCTTAACAGCTAGGTCCATATTTCACCTGGTTGATTCTTGCACTCTGAGGGTATGTATAAGTGGTTGGCTGTTGGAGTCTACAGCTAGGTCCATATTTCACCTGGTTGATTCTTGCACTCAGAGGGTATGTATAAGTGGTTGGCTGTTGGAGTCTACAGCTAGGTCCATATTTCCCTACTTACCCATGAAAAATGGCACTACCCAAAACTTTTTATTGCAATTCTATATGAAGGAATTTTTTGGCTATCTTTAGATATTGTAATTGAACTGTTTGAAGGTTTTACTGTTTTAATATTTAGAAATGGAAAAAAAAATGAATCAACCGCCTACCCACCCGGTTATAAAATCCTTTGTTGGGAAACATCAAACAAATTACTTTTGAAGGATTTCCCCATAATATTATATTGTATTATGTTACAGATGTTGAAGAAAATGCGAGGTCAGCTGGCAGAAGTTCTTCATGACCTTGGCTTTCTTAAGTTCAAGAACCCAACTCAGGTCGCAGCTAATAAAAATGCAGGTAAATTACACTCCACTCAGATCGTGAATAAAAATGCAGGTAAGTTATAATCCTCTCAGGGCAGGACTAATAAAAATGCAGGTTAGTTACACTCCACTCAGGGCAGGACTAATAAAAATGCTGGTTAGTAACACTCCACTGAGGGCTGGACTAATAAAAATGCAGGTATATTGCACTCCACTCAGGGCAGAACTAATAAACATGCAGTGAAATTACACTCAACTCAGGGCAGGACTTATACAAATGCAGGGAAATTACACCCTGTTCAGGTCACAGCTAAATAACGGATTCAGGGCTAAAATCTGTTTGAAACATAAATCCACCACCATACAGCTGAAGTTGTTTAAGATTTTCATATTATTATTTCATTGCATCGGTACCTATATTTCTGCATATTATTATACGCCTGTAGGGACGTATGTCGTGACATTTGTCCTTCCGTCTGTCTGTCTTCTGTCCGTTAACTTTTATCTGACAACTGATTGTGGCTAATAACTTTCAAAGTATAAAGTCTACAACATTGAAACTTTGTAGACATCTTCAACTAGAACGAATTTGACGGTGCGGCCGTCGTAAAATACCCACGTTTTATTCACACAGGTCACTTCCCCCCACCCCACCCCCACCCCCTACCCTCCTCCCTTCCCCCCCCCCCCCCACACACACACAGCCCCACAGTATATACAATGTAATCCCTTCATCAAAATGTTCATTTGAGAAATAATTTTTAAATAAATTGACCCCCTGTTACCCTCCACCCACCACCCACCCCCTCCAACCCGAACCCCAGGGAAGTCGTCCGAGTTTTAAATAATAAATCATTTGACATGCCGTGTATCTCTTTATTAGATGACTATTATACCAATTAATGTGCAAAAGTATGAAAAAATGACACCGTAATTGCATTATTAGTTAATTTGATGCCCCTTTCTCCAGGCTCAACTATAACATAGGAGGAAACAAATGTATACAGTGTAATCCCATCATCATGTTTCATTTGAGACATAATTATATAAAAAAAAAAAATCCAAATCCCCCCCACCCCCCCTCACACACACATATATTTGATATTTCTTGAATAAAGGGTTTAACCTGAAACTTTACCTTGCCAACGACGGGCGTACATGCCCTGCTAGGCGCTGCTCTTGTTATTTCATTCTGTCTGCATATTATTATTTCATTCTGTCAGTGCATATATTGCTGCATATTATTATTTCATTTCATCAGTGCATATATTTCAGATAACACAGCTTTGGTAAAGGCAGTCGTCTGTGCAGGGTTGTATCCGAATGTGGCCAAAATAAAGTCTCTACCACGGAAATATAGGTACTCTTTGAGATTGAACTATGTTCTTTTCAGTTAGCTGTTCATTTTGTCTGGCGCCTTTTAAACAGGCTGGTGGTCCTATGTACTAAAGTCTATCTTCATTTAAAGAACGGGAAACATTTACTGTGCATTTCAGGGTGACTGGACGTCAAATATGAATCGAGATTTTTTTTATTACTTGCTATATGTTTTCATACCTGATATGGTTAGAGAGAATGAAAATAGATGCTCCTTTTTTTTAAAAATTGTCGTCTGCGCATGTCTGTTACTAGGGTTCGGATGTACCAAGTAAAACCTAGGGTATGCAGGGTGGTGTTGTTGTTCAATGTTCAGCACCTCCAGCAATCGATCTTACTTATCTTTTATTTTGGAATGAAAACCATAATATCTAGCAAATAAAAGGAAGGTAAACATTGTTATTATATACTTCCCAGTGAAATAGTGGATTGTATGGTTAGAATAAACCTTTCATATATTATAAGAACTTATATTCTCACTGCCAGAAAAAATGGAACAACTTTTTTCTACATTTGCTTCTAACAGTCATAATTCATGTCAAACTTTAGAACTATATTCTATACGCACTAAATATATGATGTAAATCGCCTCACGCGCTGGCGTTACTATATTTATCCGCGAATACGTTAAAGAGGAACTGTCAGAACGAAACGTATTTTCTGTTTGAAACAGTTTGGTATTGTTGCATGCATGATAAAAAGTATATAATAAATAGCATATAAATTTGTTGGTTTGTCGTGAATATAGGATTTCTTTTCATCTTGAAGTGAGAAAACTTATATTTTCTCATTTCTCGATGAAAATAAATCCTATATTCACTCCAAACCAACAAATAACCCTTATATATTTTGTTGTTTACACCACTATTAGTCAACTGAATTTTTAAGTCGCCCTACACTAGAAAAATTGACTGTTCCACCGTCGCCATTTTGGTTTTCGGCTGTCAATAAAATTACATGTAAATATGGGGGTCAAAACGAATTTTGGCTTTGCAAAGCTTTAATAATAATAGCGGATAGCTACGCGTATATTGCAAACAGATTCAGGAACGTCTGTTTTCATTCTATTCAATCTAGCAGGTACTAAAACATATATAAAGTAATAAAAAAATATCTCTATTTATATTTGACACCCTGAAATGCACAGTAGTTTATAATTACAAGTAGAGTAGTATTAACCCCCTCTCTGGAAGCAGCTCTAAATAACCAAAACAATGGGCCTGGAGCAGATCTGGAAGAATACTTATGTCGGTATCCGCATTATTCACAAACAATAATTAAACGGATATCATGGGGCCTAATGAACTTCAGGTCATTTTTCAATGTTATTTCAAAACATACACAGGGCTATTCCATCAAAACATACCCGGGACCCCAGGAAGGCAATTTTTAAAAACATCTATGGGTAAACCCTATGTTCCAAAATTTGGTTCTTTTAACTCATTTTTGCATCTATGGGTGGGTGTTCAATTTTAAAAGTGCCTTCCTGGGGTCCCATGTATGTTTTAATGGAATAACCCACAGTATATTTTCAGTGAATACTATTCTAATGTGGAATTTGTAATCTTTATATCTGGTGCGCTTTTTTGAAGGTCTTTGGTGTACATTGGTGTAGTTAGAAACGCATTGAATCAAACACAAAATGTGGGACAAAGGATAACATCTACAATTCTAACAGTATTCGATAAAAATAACGCTATTGATCAACTGACTAGATTGCCCTGTGTTAATGGTAATGGATTGTCAATCCAAAAGTTCTGGGTTCGATTCTTGCATAGGCTGTAATATTTTTCAGCAAATGGGTGTGTAATTTTGAAGCTACTTCATTGATCGCAGGTAAAGAAGTGAGAAAAAACAACAACTTTAAAACTGCCTTATGTAAGGGTTTCCAGCCATGTTTGGCAAGCTTGAATTTGGTAGTAAACCAACTTAAACTGCTTCCGTTTGCTTAAGGTACACTCCCACTAGACACACTCCCACTAGACTTACATACCATTATAGTAGCTTTAAGCAGCAATTCATTTCCCTTCATTTCATTCACTTTAGTTCAAGTTCAGTGATTGAGACTGGTTTCACTGTATTAGCTGTATCAGTGTTCTGTTTAGTTGTATGTTGTAGATCGATGGTGGTCTGTCAGTGTTATGTTCACTTGTGTGTTGTAGATGGATGGTGGTCTGTCAGTGTTATGTTCACTTGTGTGTTGTAGATGGATGGTGGTCTGTCACTGTTATGTTCACTTGTGTGTTGTAGATGTATGGTGTTCTGTCAGTGTTATGTTCACTTGTGTGTTGTAGATGGATGGTGTTCTGTCAGTGTTATGTTCACTTGTGTGTTGTAGATGGATGGTGGTCTGTCAGTGTTATGTTCACTTGTGTGTTGTAGATGGATGGTGGTCTGTCAGTGTTGTGTTCACTTGTGTGTTGTAGATGGATGGTGTTCTGTCAGTGTTATGTTCACTTGTGTGTTGTAGATGGATGGTGTTCTGTCAGTGTTATGTTCACTTGTGTGTTGTAGATGGATGGTGGTCTGTCAGTGTTATGTTCACTTGTGTGTTGTAGATGGATGGTGGTCTGTCAGTGTTGTGTTCACTTGTGTGTTGTAGATGGATGGTGTTCTGTCAGTGCTATGTTCACTTGTGTGTTGTAGATGGATAGTGGTCTGTCAGTGTTATGTTCACTTGTGTGTTGTAGATGGATGGTGGTCTGTCAGTGTTGTGTTCACTTGTGTGTTGTAGATGGATGGTGTTCTGTCAGTGTTATGTTCACTTGTGTGTTGTAGATGGATGGTGTTCTGTCAGTGTTATGTTCACTTGTGTGTTGTAGATGGATGGTGTTCTGTCAGTGTTATGTTCACTTATGTGTTGTAGATGGATGGTGTTCTGTCAGTGCTATGTTCACTTGTGTGTTGTAGATGGATGGTGTTCTGTCAGTGTTATGTTCAATTGTGTGTTGTAAATGGATGGTGTTCTGTAAGTGTTACGTTCATTTGTGTGTTGTAGATTGATGGTGGTTCTGTAAGTGTTATGTTCACTTGTGTGTTGTAGATGGATGGTGGTCTGTCAGTGTTATGTTCACTTGTGTGTTGTAGATGGATGGTGTTCTGTCAGTGTTATGTTCACTTGTGTGTTGTAGATGGATGGTGTTCTGTCAGTGTTGTGTTCACTTGTGTGTTGTAGATGGATGGTGTTCTGTCAGTGTTGTGTTCAGTTGTATGTTGTAGATGGATGGTGTTCTGTCAGTGTTATGTTCACTTGTGTGATGTAGATGGATGGTGGTCTGTCAGTGTTATGTTCACTTGTGTGTTGTAGATGGATGGTGTTCTGTCAGTGTTATGTTCACTTGTGTGTTGTAGATGGATGGTGTTCTGTCAGTGTTGTGTTCACTTGTGTGTTGTAGATGGATGGTGTTCCGTCAGTGTTGTGTTCAGTTGTATGTTGTAGATGGATGGTGTTCTGTCAGTGTTATGTTCACTTGTGTGTTGTAGATGGATGGTGTTCTGTTAGTTTTGTGTTCACTTGTGTGTTGTAGATGGATGGTGTTCTGTCAGTGTTATGTTCACTTGTGTGGTGTAGATGGATGGTGTTCTGTCAGTGTTATGTTTACTTGTGTGATGTAGATGAATGGTGTTCTTTCAGTGTTATGTTTACTTGTGTGATGTAGATGGATGGTGTTCTGTCAGTGTTATGTTCACTTGTGTGATGTAGATGGATGGTGTTCTGTCAGTGTTATGTTTACTTGTGTGATGTAGATGGATGGTGTTCTGTCAGTGTTATGTTCACTTGTGTGTTGTAGATGGATGGTGTTCTGTCAGTGTTATGTTCACTTGTGTGTTGTAGATGAATGGTGTTCTGTCAGTGTTATGTTCACTTGTGTGTTGTAGATGGATGGTGTGCTGTCATTGTTATGTTCACTTGTGTGTTGTAGATGGAAGTTGTGCTGTCAGTGTTATGTTCACTTGTGTGTTGTAGATCGATGGTGTTCGTCACAAAGGATGATGCTAAATGTGAGCTACACCCTAAATCTATAGCTAAAGATGTGACGACGCTCAGCACACAGTGGATTACATACCACAAGAAAATGAAGACATCATCAGTATGTATATAAATGATACAGTTGCTTGTATTTAAATTTTGTAAAGCCACTCTGTAATAATTAAAAGAATGGTCAAATCTGTCTGCCTTATGCAGAGAAATGATAAGAATAATCATCATATTGTTAGTTTCACGGATTTTCAGCAGGGTGTACAGGAATATTCAGTAAAGTGTTTGACAATAGCAGAGCTTTAAAAAATGGCACAAATCAAAACATGATCCTTAAATTATTTTGCGGAATATAATTACATTACAAACTAAACAAATTTTACGGCGCGCCATCGCAAAATACCCACGTTTTCTTCACACAGGTCAATTCCCTTTAACCATGTATCCATTTTACATGTAATAGTTTTGATCGTTCTTTTATACCTCCCCCAGCCCCACACACACACCCAGCCCCACAGTATATACAGTGTAATCCCTTCATCAAAATGTTCATTTCAGACATATTAATAAAAAAAAAAAGATCCCCTGTTACCCTCCACCCACCCCTTCCAACCTCAACCCCAGGGAAGATGTCCGAGTTTTAAATAAGGACTATTTTACCAATTAATGTCCAAAAGTATGAAAAAATGACATTGTATTTGAATTATTAGTGTATATGATGCCCCTTCCTCCAGGCGCCACAGATGATGTAGGAGGAAACAAATGTATAGTGTAATCCCATCATCATAATGTTTCATTTGAGACATAATTATCAAAACAATATATATATATACTCCAAATCCCCATCCCCCCACACTCCCACCCCCACTGCCACAAACTCACACAACCTCCCACCTTGGGCCCCTGGGTAGATGTCCGAGTTCGAAATAATAAAATCATTTGATATGTTGTTCATCTTTCATAGATGATTATATACACAAAGTAATGTGAAAGAATATAGAAGTAATTGAATTTTTAGTGTATTTTACCTTTGACTCCCCTGCGGAACCCTGGGTGCAGAGCCATCATAATGTTTCTTTTGAGACATTATTAAAAAAAAAAAAAAAAAAAAAAAATCCTGCCCCACGCCTCACCAACACTGGGCAGACGTCCAAGTTTGCGAAATAATAAAATCGTTTGATAGTACATTCGTACTAGTGTAGGCCTCATAGGCTTGGTGTGCATGTCGTGTTCATGATATATGACTGGCTTTAAGGAACGAATCTCCTTTGCCAGATGTGGCAATATTGGCTTGTGTTATGGCAGAGTTCCATCCAACCAGGAACCTAGTGTTTTCATAGCTGCTAGTTCAATATGTAGCCCTCCAAACATCACAACAATGTGGTCTTCACCATAGAATGGCGTATCATGGCCACCGACGTTATCTCCTGGTTTACTTCTGTTGTTTAGCTTATGTTCGGCGTGAAATGCTGCGTAAAATTAGCAGCTCGATTTATTAATCATGCATCATCTTAACTTTAAATCTGCTTGAATATAATTAAACAAAATGTTGAGTTGTAAATTTTCTTTCTTATTATACCATTTGTTTATTATACCATGTATTTAAATATATTATTGGTGCAATATATTCATCAGTTAGTAATATGTAAAAGCAGTTTGCTTTGACCTATTATAATAATTAATATTAATGATTTGCAAATATGCAAGTTATGTGGAAAATCTAATGGTCTCCCCTGTTTTAAGATTGCAGTGCGTCCCTTTAAAGTTGTGTGTAAAAGGGATGGGATCGCGGAAGCAGGGTGTCAGCTTGAATATCCATGTAATATTCTGTCTGAAAAGGATTTGCACTGTAGTACTCGTTCAATATCAAATTACAAAATCTCACCAAGAGTGTATGTTGTATTGTGACACCTGTAGGTTGTCTGTTTTTTGTCGGTAATGGTTACCTAAATCAATGTTCAGTGTTTACAAATATGAGACTAAAATAACAGCAGACTTGCTATAAAGCACATGCATAAAGACATACTATTTAGATGAAAAGCTTTGGAGTAATATTAACATTTTAACCAGAAACTAAAACAATGCTATTCATCTGTCAAACTGAAACTCAAAACCATAATATTTACACAGTTGTAATAATTACCAATTAGGTCATGTAGGTAGTGGATTGGATTACACTAATTAAATGAACAGAGAGAAGATAATAAGTGAATATTACATCCACATGTATCTATGATGTATTTATTCATTTGAAAATACCACAAATAGCATTAAAAACTACCCAATGAACGTAAAAATATGGTTTTATCTTGGAAAATAAAGGCCAGCAGAGCTTATGGGATGGCGAGTTGTCCGTCGTCCGTCCGTTTGTCCGTCTGTTAACTTTTGCCTTGTGAACACTCTAGGGCCTTCATTAATAATCAAATCCTTACGAAACTTTGCCAGTGTCTTTATATCAATGAAAGCTCGGGCAAGTTCGAAAACCAGCCAGAACAGATAAATTTCACCAGAATTATGGACCTTGTTTTGCTGAAAAATGCCATATTAAGCCTTGTGAACACTCTAGCACCTTCATTTATTATTTGATCTTTACCAAACTTGCACAGATTGTTAATATCAATGAAAGCTCAGACAAGTTCGAAAATCAGCCAAATCGGATCAGTAACACCGGAGTTATGGCCCTTGTTTTTTTTGAAAATTGCTTTTTTCTGCCTTGTGAACACTCTAACACCTTTATTTATTATTTGATCATTACCAATCTTGCATAGATTGTGAATACCAATGACAGCTTGGACAAGTTCGAAAACCAGCTAAATTGGGTCAGTAACACCAGAGTTATGGCCCTTGTTTTTTCTGAAAAATGCCATTTTCTGCCTTGTGAACACTAACACATTCATTTATTATTTGATCTTTACCAATCTTGCACAGATTGTTAATATCAATGAAAGCTCAAATATGTTCGAAAACCAGCTAAATCGGAACAGTAACACCGGAGTTATGGCCCTTGTTTTTTCTGAAAAATGCTATTTTCTACCTTGAGAACACTCTAGGGCCTTCAATATTAATCGGATCTTTACTTAACTTTGCCAGTGTTTTTATATCAATGAAAGCTCGGACAAGTTCGAAAACCGGCAAGATGGAAATAATTTCACCAGAGTTATGGCCCTTGTTTTGCTGAAAAATGCCATATTAAGCCTTGTGAACATTCTAGCACCTTCATTTATTTTTTGATCTTTACCAAACTTGCACAGATTGTTAATATCAATGAAAGCTCGGACAGGTTCGAAAACCAGCTAAATCGGACTATTAACAGCAGAGTTATTGCCCTTGATTTAGTTAAAAATGCTATATTTTGCCTCATTAAGAAAATAGGGCCTTCATCTTTCATCCAATCTTTACCAAACTTTACCAGATTGTTTATATAAATGAAAGCTCGGACAACTTCGACGACCAGCTAGATCGGACCATTAACAGCGGAGTTATGGCCCTTGATTTAGTTAAAAATGCTATATTTGACTCTTTAAGATGATAGGGCCTTTATCTTTCATTCGATCTTTACCAAACTTTACCAGATTGTTTATATAAATGAAAGCTCAGACAATTTTGAAGACCAGCCAGATCGGACCAGTAACAGCGGAGTAATGGCCCTTGATTTAGTTAAAAATGCTATATTTTGCCTCGTTAATTCGATAGGGCCTTCACCTTTCATCTGATCTTTACAAAACGTTACCTGATTGTTTATATCAATGACAGCTCAGACAATATCGAAAATCAGCCAGATCGGACCAGTAACAGATGAGTTATGGCCCTTGATTTAGTTAAAAATGCTATATTTTGTCTCGTTAAGATGATAGGGCCTTCATTGTTCATGCGATCTTTATGAAACTTTACGATATTGTTCATATCAATGAAAGCTCGGTCAAGTTCGAAAACCTCGTTAAGAAGGTAGGGCCTTCATCTTTGTAACCGGAGGCCCCGGGTTCAATCCTCCATGGTGCCACTGAGTTGGTGTGTTCTTGGGCAAGACACTTTTCCTTAGCCTCGTCCGTCGGATGGGGACGTAAACCGGGCGGTCCCGTGTATCGGTCTATCCTCCGAGCACGTTAAAGAACCATAGGAATCTATTTGATAATAAGAGTAGGGCAGGTTCCCGGATTCCTATATATCCTTCCCCTCTATCTGGGGCGGCTCTAATTAACCTATACTGTGTTGATGAGCCGTTAAATAACATTCAATTCAATTCATCTTTCATCCGATCTTTAAGAAACTTTACCAGATTGTTAATATCAATGAAAGCTTGGACGAGTTCGAAAACCATCCAGATTGGACCATTTACATCGGAGTCATGGCCCTTGATTTTCTGAAATATGCTATATCTTGGCCTCATTAAGACGAAAGGGCCTTCATTTGGCCGGATTTCATTGAAACTTTGCAGGGATGATCAGTACCAAGCCTAGTTGTACATAGTCACCGTGTTCCAGTTGAATGATTTTGGCAGAGTTATAGCCCTTTAAAGGTTTTAATACACAAACTTTGTTCTGACTAGTTCTCCTGAACCCCTGGCCGGATTAAACAAAACTTTTTAGGGATGATCGATTCTACATCTAGTTGTGCACATCATCGCCCTATTCCGGTTGAATTATTTTTGGCGGAGTTAGGGCCCTTTAAAGGTTTTAATACACAAACTTTGTTCTGACTAGTTCTCCTGAATCTCTGACGGGATTTAAACGAAGCTTTTTAGGGATGATCAATTCCATGTCTAGTTGTGCAAATCATTGGCGTATTCCGGTTAAATGATCTTTTTGGCAGAATTATGGCCCTTTAAAGGTTTTAATACACAAACTTTGTTTGATCTACTTCTCCTGAACCCCTCGCCAGATTTCAATGAATTTTTGCAGGGATGATCAGCACCAAGCCTAGTTGTGCATGTCATTGTCACGTTCCGGTTTACAGATATTTGGCAGCATTTTGATACCACAGTTTTTTTCCGGGCTAGTTCTCCTGAACCCCTGGCTGGATATAGACGAAACTTGACAAGGATGATCAGTATCAAGCCTAGTTGTGCATATCATCGCCATATTTCGGTTGAATGATTTTTGGCAGAGTTGTGACCCTTTAAATGTTTTAATACACAAACTTTGTCCAGATTAGTCTCTTCTGAACTCTTTGCCAGATTTCAGCGAATCTTGGCGAGAATGATCAGTACTAAGCCTAGTTGCACCTGTCATTGCCATGTTCTGGTTGAATGATTTTTGAAAGACTTATGTCCCCTTATACATAAACTTTATCTTGAGCCAGTAGAGCGTCCACAGGCCCTCTTGGGCCTCTTGTTTATCACAATTTTTTATTTGTTTTACAGTCGATTTCGGTTATTAGCATAGCCGATTTGTCAAGAAAATATATGCGATTAACCGGAGTATTCGAATAACCGAAACTGAACATTTTGTACATGTAGCGGTGCACGTTTCTACTTTCGTTTTACTGTTCTGTTAATACTTACATAGAAACTCCATAAAAGCGAGTTAATTCTATGTAAGATGTTTGATAGGATTATTATTGTGCATATCCATTTTGTATTTACCGTTCTTTGATAGATTTTACGCAATATTTATGCGTATTTGTTTTCTTTCAACCTGCGTCGCTTTGCTATTGTTTGTAGTGTGAATTACACAGCCATGATAATAACGCAAAAGCTTATTTTATTTTTCATTTATTAAGTAACCTCTATGAGCTACTCAATGCCATATGCATCTCTACCGACACTAGCAAACTGAGAGAAGTAAATAATTAACAACACATTGCTTTACATTGCGTACAAACATTATTAAATTGTGCATGCTTATTGGTGAGCGATCGTCATGGCGTGAAAGCTTTACGGAAACCGCACAAAATGGCAAACTCTCTCGGCAAGCCAATAAGCACCTTTTGTCAATCAATTTGCCTCGGGCTTATCTCTGTGACCGCGTCAATCAATTAACAGTTGCAAAATACAGGTAAATTTGACTTTCAGTATGCAATTAGCCAGATATTCGTTATGCAGTTATCCGGAATGTGACAAAAACCTATGCGATTATACGGGGTTTTTTACATGCAAAAGAATACGAATGGTTTTGTGTTTCAAAACTTTATGCAATTAACCGAAATATGCAATTAACCGATATGCGATTAAACGGAATCGACTGTACTATTAAACTTACATTTTGAGCATCAAGTGTATAATTATTGAATTTTACTATTATAGTGAAGATGTTTACATTAAATTGGACAATATTTATTGATTTTTAGTGTTATTATATATCTCTAAAGACAGGTGAAATTTCAGGACCTTTTGGCGGCCATTTTGAATTTGGCGGCCATATTGGATTTTTTTTGCTTGACCCTATAGCCAAAACTGTTTGATATGATGTCATCTATTACTGTGCCAAGTTTCATGCTTTTAACCCAAATTGCACAATTCATTCAAGTAGAGCTTATGGAGAGTTGTCCTTCGTCCGTCCGTTAACTTTTGCCTTGTGAACACTCTAGGGCCTTCATTATTATTTGGATCTTCACAAAACTTTGCCAGTGTCTTTATATCAATGAAAGCTCAGAAAAGTTCGAAAACCAGCCAGATCGGATTAGTTTCACCGGAGTTATGGCCCTTGTTTTGCTGAACAATGCCATATTAAGCCTTGTAAACACTCTAGCACCTTCATTTATTAGTTTTGATTGTTAATATCAATGAAAGCTCGGACAAGTTCGAAAACCAGCCAAATCTGATCAGTAACACCAGAGTTATGGCCCTTGTTTTTTCTGAAAAATGCCATTTTCTGCCTTTTGAACAATCTAGCACCTTCATTTATTATTTGATCTTAACCAAACTTGTACAGATTGTTAATATCAATGAAAGCTTGGACAAGTACAAAAATCAGCTATATTGGACCAGAAACACCAGAGTTATGTGCCCTTGAATTATTGAAAAAAACAATTTTCAGCCCTGTGAACACTCTAGAGCCTTCATTTTGTATTCGATCTTTCCCAGGCTTGGCCAGATTGTTGACATCAAGGAAAGCTTCTACGAGTTATGGTTATGGCCCTTTTTCAATATTTGGTAATGTACACTGGAAACCCAGGGGTAGTGGGTTCAAATCTCAATGGAGGGAGGTTTTTTTTCTCCATAACAAACCTTGGTTCGTGGGTTCAACATTTTATTATTGTTTTGAAATTGTTTTTGATTTATTTATAAATTATTGTTCAAATTTATATATATTGTTTTGTTTTGTTTTTTCTCCTAAGAAACCTTGGTTCTTTTTTCTTTAATTGGGAGCTTAGGGGCCCTTGTTGGATCAGTTTTACATAGTTATAATTATATAGAGTTATAACTTCAAAAACCTTCTATGAAACTGCAAGAGATAAACATGATAAAGGTTAATATATTTTATTTATTATCAGCTTATGGATCCTCTACCAAGTTTGTTCAAATGGTGACCCTGATCTCAAATTTGGCCCCACCCCACTGGTCACAGTTTTATGTAGACTTATATAGGGAAAAACTTCAAAAACCTTCTTCTCTGAAATTACAAGAGCCAACGGTTTAATATTTTGTATTTACACTCAGCTTATGGTCCTCTACCAAGCTTGTTCAAATGGTGACCTTGTTTTTACCATTTGGACACATTTTAGTCACATAAACCTTCCTTCCCTTGTGAGACTGCAATTTTCTATGCGCATAGAGACATACTTGCTTCTGTGACTAGTCACACAAGAAAAAAATTCACACAAGTATACTTTATACATACAAAAAGATACACAAGGGCAGCCGGAAACAGAGGTGTTTTTAATACACCATTTTTTTAAAAAACGTGGGTTTAACTATCTCAACGTGTTGTCAACCTGTGTTTAGGTGTGGATATATTATAATTATTGATATGTGTTTAGGTGTGGATAAATATTTGTTTAGGTGTGGATATATTATAACTATTAATATGTGATGCAGGTGTGGATATATTATAACTATTAATATATGATGCAGGTGTGGATATATAATAAATATTGATATGTGTTGCAGGTGTGGATATATTATAACTATTGATATGTGTTGCAGGTGTGGATATATTTTAAATATTGATATGTGTTGCAGATGTGGATATATAATAAATATTGATATGTGTTGCAGGTGTGGATATCTTATATATATTGATATGCGGTGCAGGTGTGGATATATTATAGATATTGATGTGTTGCAGGTGTGGATATATTCTAAATATTGATATTTGTTTAGGTATGGATATATAATAAATAGTGATATGTGTTGCAGGTGTGGAAATATTAAAACAATTATAACTGTTGCTGTTGTGCCAGTGTGGATATATTATAACTATTGAGATGTAATGCAGGTGTGGATATATTATAACTATTGATATGTGTTGCAGGTGTGGATATATTATAAATATTGATATGTGTTGCAGGTGTGGATATATAATAAATATTGATGTGTTGCAGGTGTGGCTATATTATAACTTTTACTGTGGTGCAGGTGTGGATATATTATAAATATTGATATTTGTTTTAGGTGTGGATATTTATAAATATTGATATGTGTTGCAGATGTGATATAATAAATATTGATATGTCTTGCAGGTGTGGATATATTATAACTAGTGATATGTGTTTTAGGTGTGGATATATTATACATATTGATATGTGTTTCAGATGTGGATATATAATAAATATTGATATGTCTTGCAGGTGTGGATATCTTATAAATATTGATATGTGATGCAGGTGTGGATATATTATAGATATTGATGTGTTGCAGGTGTGGATATATTATAGATATTGATGTGTTGCAGGTGTGGATATATTCTAAATATTGATGTGTTGCAGGTGTGGATATAACTATTGATATGTGTTGCAGGTGTGGATATATAATAAATATTGATGTGTTGCCGGTGTGGATATATTATAACTATTGATATGTGTTACAGGTGTGGATATATTATAACTATTGATATGTGTTACAGGAGTGGATATATTATAACTATTAATATTTGTTGCAGGTGTGGATATATTATAAATATTGATATGTGTTGCAGGTGTGGATATATTATAAATATTGATATGTGTTGCAGGTGTGGATATATAATAAATATTGATATGTGATGCAGGTGTGGATATCTTATAGCTATTGATATGTGTTGCAGGTGTGGATATATTATAAATATTGATATGTGATGCAGGTGTGGATATATTATAGATATTGATGTTTTGCAGGTGTGGATATATTCTAAATATTGATGTGTTGCAGGTGTGGATATATTATAACTATTGATATGTGTTACAGGTGTGGATATATTAGAACTATTGTTATGTGTTTTAGGTGTGGATATATTATAAATATTGATATGTGTTGCAGATGTATTATAATAAATATTGATATGTGTTGCAGGTGTGGATATATTATTAACTATTGATATGTGTTTTAGGTGTGGATATATTATAACTATTGATATGTGTTGCAGATGTGATATTATAAATATTGATATGTGTTGCAGGTGTGGATATATTAGAACTATTGATATGTGTTTTAGGTGTGGATATATTATACATATTGATATGTGTTGCAGATGTGGATATATAATAAATATTGATATGTGTTGCAGGTGTGGATATCTTATATATATTGATATGCGGTGCAGGTGTGGGTATATTATAGATATTGATGTGTTGCAGGTGTGGATATATTCTAAATATTGATGTGTTGCAGGTGTGGATATATTATAACTATTGATATGTGTTACAGGTGTGGATATATTATAACTATTGATATGTGTTGCAGGTGTGGATATATTATAACTATTGATATGTGTTGCAGGTGTGGATATATTATAACTATTGATATGTGTTGCAGGTTTGGATATATTATAACTATTGATGTGTTGCAGATGTGGATATATAACTATTGATGTGTTGCAGGTGTGGATATATTATAACTATTGATGTGTTGCAGGTGTGGATATATTATAACTATCGGTATGTGTTGCAGATGTGGATATATTATAACTATTGACGTGTTGCAGGTGTGGATATATTATAACTATTGATGTGTTGCAGGTGTGGATATATTATAACTATTGACGTGTTGCAGATGTGGATATATTATAACTATTGACGTGTTGCAGGTGTGGATATATTATAACTATTGATGTGTTGCAGGTGTGGATATATTATAACTATTGATATGTGTTGCAGATGTGGATATATTATAACTATTGATATGTGTTGCAGGTTTGGATATATTATAACTATTGATGTGTTGCAGGTGTGGATATATTATAACTATTGATATGTGTTGCAGATGTGGATATATTATAACAATTGATATGTGTTGCAGGTTTGGATATATTATAACTATTGATGTGTTGCAGGTGTGGATATATTATAACTATTGATATGTGTTGCAGTTGTGGACATATTATAACTATTAATATGTGATGCAGATGTGGATATATTATAACTATTGATATGTGTTGCAGGTTTGGATATATTATAACTATTGATGTGTTGCAGGTGTGGATATATTATAACTATTGATGTGTTGCAGGTGTGGATATATGACTGTAGCCTGGTATCCCCATACACACTGCTCTTCTTTGGTGGAGATATTGCAGAGCTACAGGTAAGTATTGATCCGTCTTGCCTGACTAGATATCCACGTTTTACACAAGTTCTGGAACATTTGATCTTACACATAGGGACGGATACAAGTCACATGCTGACAACAGTAATGTCAATCACCTCAACAAAATTGCATGAAGTCAACGTCAATGCAAAAAATGGCAATGGTATGCAAGAAAAAGAAATCAGTTATGGGTATTCGGGGAAGATCAGGAATTCCATCCCACAATTTAAGTTTTGATCGAAACCTTTGCTTAGCCTCAGATCTGATAAAAAGTTGACTCGCATTATAATTTGTGATCATCAACGAATACCCATGAAATCTCGTCCTGCCTGTTCCTCCTTCTGTCTCCATGGTAACTGTCTGTCCAAAGAGTTAACTGTTTTGGTTAAAGACCTTGGTCAATGGTAAGGTGAGCTTATGTGCCTTGGATGAAGTATACAGTTATGAAACTTGACCGCGATGTTTCTTGAATGCATTTAGAGCGTATTTGTGCATGACTGTATCAGACTGACTTTTTCTTATGCAGGATGAAGGTGTTGGGAGTGTATCTGTGGATGACTGGATCAAGTTTAAAGCATCGCCAAACACCATCAGCCTAGTTAAGGTAATGTCATTAAGAACCAGGGTGTCTAAGGTAAAATATCACTTAGGCAGTTTTAATGTTGCTGTGTGCACTGTTATACATGTTAAAACAATTATTACACCAGGGTTATAGAAGATAACAAAAACTCTGGGATCATGAGGAAGCATACAAGTGAACTTAAATCAGGAAAAAATAAGTCGTAAACACCCAACCACCAAAATTGGAAATACGTATGTCACATCTAAAAAGGATATTGCATGTAAATTTAATAATCAGACTGGTGAACTTCACCTGTGCACGTGACACAGCTGTCAAATACCTGCACCCAATGTCAGCTGGTACAAGTTGAGTGCAGAAAGTCTATGCAGCCCTTGGCAATTACAGCAACTTGTCCACTGTAATTCTGGACAGTCTGCATGCACCTCCACTGCCAGGATAGTAAAGACGCTGTATTTAAAACTTTCTCGCCTCTCACTGCTGCGGGTTCAAATCCCATTGGGAGCTTGACTTGTCAAGTGAGAAACTGTCGATTCTTAGTCAGTGGGAGGTATACAGTACTGGTTCTACCCAGGAAAAATGGGGTTATCTGCCTCTACCACACAGAAAACGACTGTCATAATTTAATGCAGGCTAACATGTGCTAAAAATGACGTACAACACCATTCAAACAAATCAATCATAAAGGCAATACCATTTGGAAAAGCAGTCTGATTGTAGATTGTTTATTGTGTTGCCATTCGCAGAATAAAGCAACATATATCTTATCTTCTTGAATCTTGCATTCATCCAGCATTGTCAAATTCTGGGTACAAAGGTGTTTTGTTTTTCACGAAAAAATTAACAAGGGGTATAACATTCTATTTCTAAATCAAACTTAAGATATGACTGTACGCTTCATGATAGTGGTCATGTGACCACATCAATATATAAAGTTTAAGGTTACAGAAAAGGTCATTTTTGGTCTCGAAAACATAACATTCTCTGAAACTTCATAAAACTTTGGGTAAGGTTTATTGTTGAGTATATACACATTATGATGCTAGCTACATCACCACACCTATATATAAAGGTCACAGTTTCAGTTCAAATGCCTTTGTTTTTATCGTAACATTCTCTATAACCTTTTGATGTGCATATTTACGCGTAATGACATTCTGGAACCCGGAAGGCAACACATGCTCTAGTGCTCTAGTTTATTTTCAAATAATTAGGGTTGTAGCATGGTCGCTGACATTTTCTTTGTATTTGCACAGTTGTAAATTATTTAATTGATAATAACATCTGTCAGAGTGACTGTTGTACTCTTAACTACCAGTTATCTGAATTTAGAATCTGGCAGACAGAAGAAATGGACATGCTACAAATAGAGAATGGTCTCATCTGGGTGGTTGATTTACAAACCTTGATATGCTACGTCCATCTTGATGTTTAAATCAACCAACTCGATGGGACCATACTATATTACTTCTAATGAAGAGACATAGTAATAAAATGAGATATAATTGTTCTTAAAATATAAATATAAGGAATAATTTTCAAATGTATGTTTCCGGGGGCCTCGTTTGGTTACAGGGCAAAGAATAGTGCAACTGCAGATCCCGTTGGAGGGGAAGGCAGAGGGGTAGAACCCCCCCAAATTCATGTTCATTTTATCATTTTTTGTTCATGCTCATTAAAGGTCTTCATCATGACCCCTGCATTGTTTCAGGTGCCACCTTGCTCACATCAAAAGAGCAGTGGCAGAAAAACTATAACGTGGCTCCAGCGTAAATGGAGTGTCTACAATAGAATTTGCAGCAACTCTGCAGTTCAGGGTGAGACGGTTCTAGGCCCGTGCTCAATATTTTATCTCGATGTACATGGAGGATAAGCCTGGCATGTTCATTTCTGTTGCCATATAACCTTTCATGTGTTAGTGCACCTTAAAACCCCAATTCAATTCAATTCAAATCAACTTTTATTAAACTATGAAGACAAATCCTCATAGTTAATGGTTTCAAACAAGCTGGAAACGTGAAGACTCATCCCTTCAATGAACTTAAATAATATTTCATTAATGATTAATCCACTTAAATAATATTTCATTAATTATTAATGAACTTTAATTATATTTCATTAATTATTAATGAACTTAAATAATATTTCATTAATTATTAATCCACTTGAATTATATTTCATTAATTATTAATGAACTTAAATAATATTTCATTAATTATTCATTCACTTGAATTATATTTCATTAATTATTAATGAACTTAAATAATATTTCATTAATTATTAATCCACTTGAATTATATTTCACTTAACTATTTTGCTTTCCACATCAGGAGTTGCGAAAGGAGCTTGATGCTATTCTGGAGGAGAAAATCACAAACACGAGTGAGACAAATTGGGGTCCCAAGTCTAAAGAAGGGGCTCTGATAAGAGCCATTATTGACTTGGTCACCACAGAGGATACCAATGCACAGAATATCTCCGAAAACTCGCAGAGCAATGATAAACAAGGCAGCTGGAGGTGAAAAAAAATGTGGTTAAAAAAAATGGTAAAATTCCAGAAAGTGTAAGAATCTTCGCTGCAGATGGTTGTGTTTCATGTAAACCTGAAGATAACTGGTGCATAACTGAACTGTTGATAGCTGGTGGATTACTGAGTTCTTGGTAACTGGTTGGTAACTGAACTGCTGATAACTGGTGCATAACTGAACTGTTGATAGCTGGTAGATTACTGAGTTGTTGGTAACTAGTTGGTAACTGAACTGTTGATAACTGGTGCAAAACTGAACTGTTGATAGCTGGTAGATTACTGAGTTGTTGGTAACTGAACTGTTGATAACTGGTGCATAACTGAACTGTTGATAGCTGGTAGATTACTGAACTGTCGATAGCTGGTAGATTACTGAACTGTTGATAGCTGGTAGATTACTGAACTGTTGATAGCTGGTAGATAACTGAACTGTTGATATCTGGTGCATAACTGAAATGTTGATAGCTGGTGGATAACTGAACTGTTGATAGCTGGTGGATAACTGAACTGTTGATAGCTAGTGGATAAATAAACTGTTGATAGCTGGTGGATAACTGAACTGTTGATAACTCATAGATAACTGAACTATTGATAACTAAACTATTGATAACTGGTAGATAACTGAACTATTGATAACTAAACTGTTGATAGCTGGTAGATTACTGAACTGTTGATGGTAGATAACTGAACTATTGATAACTGGTAGATAACTAAACACCGGCAGTACACTGAACAATTTATATAAACTGGTTTATAACTAAACTGAACAGTTGATAACCAGTAGATAACTAAACTGTTGATAAATGATAGGTAACTAAACTGTTGATAACTGGTAGATAACTGAACAGTTAATAACTAAACTGTTGAAAACTGGCTATGCTTCACGATGACTATAGCTTCTTTGTGAGTAGATAGATGAACTGACAGAATGTAAAATTGGTATGTCATTTACCAAGTTCTTATAAATCACACATTACAAGAACAGTAAATAAATCCCTGGAGAAAATGCAGAAGACAATTTATAAAAACAAGTGTTGCTAAAATATTATTTAATAAATGTTTATTTAGGTAATCTGCTTAAAAGAAAATAAAAAACGTAATTTTCAATACGAAGATGTTAAAATGATACTGAAAAAGATTGTTAAACGAGATTTTGTTGTCAGCGAGTTAATTACTGTTCAAAATGTGTATGAAATTATTTTTGAAAGAAATTGTGTTGAAGGAATTATGTCTTTAAGCGAACTTAAAATTATTTAAATTAATGATCTTTGAGATTTGTTAGTTTTTTATTTATTTTTGTTAAACTTTGAATATTTGACTAATAAAATTTGTAATTCTCAAACTTGAAGTTTGTTCTTCATCTTTCACTTCCATTGAAGATGGAGTCAAAGGAAATTACATACTTTTGTTTGATCTTCATCAAACAGCTTTAAGTCCTAAATACTTTCCCTTTTGTTTTCATTTCATTGAATATTTAGAGGTTGTGATGGGCACGTATCATCAAACGTATTTTTAAAACAAAAAATATGTGTTCTTGAAAATCCCCTTCTTTTTTTTTAAATGCCTCAGAATGAACAGCTACAATTTTCAGTGACCTTGACACTTAAGTTTGTAAAGCAAATCCTTCGACAGTATTTAAAAAACAAACAGCTATGTTTAGCATTGACCATTGAAAGTCAAGGTCTTATAGAAAATGGTATTTTCAGCTCAACTTTTTAAAGAAAAGGCTTGCTATTCTACTTGACCTCATAGATAACTGAACTATTGATAACTAAACTATTGATAACTGGTAGATAACTGAACTATTGATAACTAAACTGTTGATAGCTGGTAGATTACTGAACTGTGGATGGTAGATAACTGAACTATTGATAACTGGTAGATAACTAAACACCGGCAGTACACTGAACAATTTATATAAACTGGTTTATAACTAAACTGAACAGTTGATAACCAGTAGATAACTGAACTGTTGATAAATGATAGGTAACTAAACTGTTGATAACTGGTAGATAACTGAACAGTTAATAACTAAACTGTTGAAAACTGGCTATGCTTCACGTATTTTTAAAACAAAAAATATGTGTTCTTGAAAATCCCCCTTTTTTTTTTAAAAATGCCTCAGAATGAACAGCTACAATTTTCAGTGACCTTGACACTTAAGTTTGTAAAGCAAATCCTTCGACAGTATTTAAAAAACAAACAGCTATGTTTAGCTTTGACCATTGAAAGTCAAGGTCTTATAGAAAATGGTATTTTCAGCTCAACTTTTTAAAGAAAAGGCTTGCTATTCTACTTGACCATGCTTCAGTGTATCCTCCAGCATTGGGTAATATTTAACTGTAAACTCATCATCTCTGAAACAGTTAAAATTTAATATGAGTTAAAGTCGCTATCCCGCCAACAACCGCCAACTTTTACAACATATGCACACCGTTTCTAAACACACTGACAACGAGGTATATATATAACTTGCATATTTTGAAAATCTAAACTCTACAGACACAATTTAATCACAATTAATGTCACCAACTCATAATTCATTTTATGCATTTTCAATCATGGGTGTTTTAAAAACCTGTGAAAAAAACAACACTTTTAATAGGCAGATATATATTATTTTATGATCTGGATAGGGTTTGGACTAACGATTATGCAGTATAATTTTGCTGTTATTTGGCGGGTTATGCCTTTAAAAGGAGTACAGACAAATGCTGATAACTCTGTTATGCATTTGAACAGAATTATGCCCCTATTTTGACATTTTGACATTTATTTATTAATATTCAATTTCTCATCTTATCTCAGAAACCCTTTGAAAGAATTCAAAGAAACATTACCTTGCAGTCACCTGAGCTGAAGGCTCAAGCTATTGTGGCGACTTTTTGTCCGTCTGTCTGCCCGTTATCTTTTTCTTTTGCTTAAACGATTTCTCCTCATTAATCTCATTACGCGCTTCCGCCTTAAATCCATCAAGCGATGGGAAAGCTGATATTAGCAGGATTTTATAATAGATAGCTCGACAAAAAAACAGATTTAAAAACATTTTTTATTGAAAAAATGTGATAACCGGTTTAAAATTACATATTAAATGTTTTAATTTACAATATGCAAACTTTTTAAGCCGAAATTAAGGTTTTATTTCATACCCCACCGAACCCCTTTTTCGCTTCTTGGAGTAGGAGTTGGATGGGGTATGAAAGTTAATACTCGGACCACGTAATGATGGTTTGTACAATGTTAACTACGAGTGCCTATTTGGCTGGGATGGTAAAGATGCTGCGTTTGAAACCTCTCCTCTCACTGCTGGGGGTTGAAACCTCTCCTCTCACTGCTGGGGGTTGAAACTTCTCCTCTCATTGCTGGGGGTTGAAACTTCTCCTCTCATTGCTGGGGGTTGAAACCTCTACACTCACTGCTGGGGGATGAAACCTCTACACTCACTGCTGGGGGTTTGAAACCTCTCCCCTCACCGCTGGGGTTGAAACCTCTCCTCTCACTGCTGGGGGTTTGAAACCTCACCTCTCACTGCTGGGGGTTGAAACCTCTCCTCTCACTGCTGGGGGTTGAAACCTCTCCTCTCACTGCTGGGGGTTGAAACCTCTCCTCTCACTGTGGGGGGTTTGAAACCTCTTCTCTCACTGCTGGGGGTCTGAAACCTCTCCTCTCACTGCTGGGGGTTGAAACCCCTCTTCTCACTGCTGGGGGTTGAAACCTCTCCTCTCACTGCTGGGGGTTGAAACTTCTCTCATTGCTGGGGGTTGAAACCTCTACACTCACTGCTGGGGGATGAAACCTCTACAGTCACTGCTGGGGGTTTGAAACCTCTCCCCTCACCGCTGGGGGTTGAAACCTCTACACTCACTACTGGGGGTTGAAACCTATCCTCTCACTGCTGGGGGTTTGAAACCTCTCCTCTCACTGCTTGGGGTTTGAATCCTCTCCTCTCACTGCTGGGGGTTTGAAACCTCTCCTCTCACTACTGGGGGTTTGAAACCTCTACTCTCACTGCTGGAGGCTGAAACCTCTCCTCTCACTGCTGGGGGTTGAAACCTTTCCTCTCACTGCTGGGGGTTTGAAACCTCTACTCTCACTGCTGGGGGTTTGAAACCTCTCCCCTCACCGCTGGGGGTTTGAAACCTCTCCTTGCACTGCTGGGGGTTTGAAACCTCTTCTCTCACTGCTGGGGGTTGAAACCTCTCCTCTCACTGCTGAGGGTTGAAACCTATCCTCTAACTGCTGGGGGTTTGAAACCTCTCCTCTCACTGCTGGGGGTTTGAAACCTCTCCTCTCACTGCTGGGGGTTTGAAACCTCTCCTCTCACTACTGGGGGTTTGAAACCTCTACTCTCACTGCTGGAGGCTGAAACCTCTCCTCTCACTGCTGGGGGTTTGAAACCTCTCCTCCCACTGCTGGGGGTTTGAAACATCACCGCTGGATGTTGGAAACCTCTCCAATGACCGCTGGGGGTTTGAAACCTCTCCTCACTGCTAGAGGTTGAAACCTCTCCCACTGCTGGGGTTGAAACCTCTCCTCTCACTGCTGGGGGTTGAAACCTCTCCTCTCACTGCTGGGGGTTGAAACCTCTACACTCACTGCTGGGGGTTTGAAACCTCTCCCCTCACCGCTGGGGGTTTGAAACCTCTCCTCTCACCGCTGGGGGTTTGAATCCTCTCCTCTCACTGCTGGGTTTGAATCCCTGTGACATCGTCTTTTGCAAAAGTGTCAATCCTTACGGATGGCCGCAGGTATATAATACTGGTTCTACCCAGGAAAAAGGAGGTGGTCAGCTTCCACCACTAAAAATCGACTGTCGTGTACAGTTTAAAATGGGCTGAAAATGATGTAAAACTCCATTCAACAACCAGCTAAACTTCACATGGATGATCATCAGGGTTATGGCTTTCCATTGTGTTTCAATGAATATTTAATGTGCGTTTGATTGGTCGACCTATTTGGCTACTCGGAGATAGCTCGTTATTATCCGTGATCTTTCGGCAAATGTCGGGGTGAAATGGGCTATAAGGTCAAAGAAACATCACAGATTGCCTCCATCGCTATTAATGGTCGAAACCTTACAAATCTTCTTAAGATCCACTGAACAGATTTCAAGTTTTTCTTTATGATAGACAACCCCTCGACTGTCAAGTTCGAGTTTGTTTTAAATTCAGTCCCCGGGGTCAAAAATGGCCACGCCCCAGTTGTCCAAAGTTTATATTATATAGAAATTGTTCATGTTTTACCTTATAAGGTTTTGAACTCAAGTGGGTTTTCACGATGCACCAACATAAAAAGGTTATATGGCACCAAGAGAAATGAACATTTCAGGCCCTCCCTCAATTTACATAGAAATAAAAATATGAAGAATCGGCCTAAAACCTTCTGCACATTATTTTGTACTTACTGTAGACACCACTTGAGCAACACTAGAAACAATACAGGGACGGCTATGAAGACCTGTTATGAACATGAAAGACCCTGTCCCAATTTGAGTAAACTGATTTTGAGACTTTTTTTAAAGTTGGGACAGGGCCCATGAAAAGGGTAAAATGATCGCCGAGTCGGTCTCCCTGTGTAAAGAATGACACAGATATACGATACTCACGATAATTCATTCGAAACTCGTGATAATTCATTCTTGTTTTGGTTTAAATCAATATGGCAGTATCTTGTTTACATGTGTTTTGCATGTAGAAACAGAATGTTATAAGGCAAAACGGTACCCTACCCCATGAATGATATAGTCGGACGGTTTTGATCAGGAGTCGGACACTGTGTTTTTGTGAGAATATAGAAGAATGGAGCCTGGCACGTTCATTCCTGTTAGGCACCATATAACCTTTCATGTGTTGGTGTGCCTTAAAATCCATTTTAGTTGACATTATTTGATGGTAACAATGGATGCCCTTCCCCCGACACATACAAACACACACCCCTTTCATTTTGTCATTTTTTTATCATGCTCATTCAAGGTCTTTATCATGACACTGCGTATGCAAACGTAGAAACGTGGCTCCATCATAAATGGAGCGTCTACTATAGAATTTGCAGCAAATCTGCACGTAAGAAGGTTTTAGGCCCATTCTCCATATTGTATCTTGATGTAAATGGAGGATGAGCTTGGCACGTTCATTCCTGTTAGGTGCCATATAACATTTCATGTGTTGGTGTGCCTTAAAACTCATTTCAGTTGACATTATTTGAGGGTACAAATGGATGATCATTCTCTTTTAATTTTTATGTTAGTTTCATCGAACATGTGACACGTCACTCGATTCGATTGTAAGTCGGACACTATGTCCGACTCTATATCAAGGAAAAACAGGTTTTCATTAAATTATACCTCCTTTGCAATCCTACTGGAAACCAGCAATATTGTATATCAAGTTTTTGCTGGGTTTCAGTGGTTACAATGAACATCAAACTGGTTCCCTGTTGCTATTGTTTGCACTTCATGTGCGTTTGTGGCAACGTAAAAACAGTACCAAATCGAGCAAAATCTTCCGACTCAATATCAAGTCCGACTAAACCACTCTTGCTCTTTTCTCTGTTAAGATTTTCTTGAAACCTATAAAAGGGACCAATCATTCTTGGAACTATTCTTAGACTTAAGCTCAAGTACTGAAAATTAGTTCACAAATATTTCTTTGACCTTCAAAGATAAACAATCGTAAGAAGTTTTATTATTATTAATCATATTTATACACAGCAGCTTGTTATGAACGTTTATTCTGTAAACATATAAAAATATTTGCAATTGAAATTTGCATACTTGAGCTTAAGTCTAAGAATATTCTCAAGAATGGTTGGTGAATTCCAGGCTGGAAGAACGTTTGGTGTCAATCCAAATACACATGAAAATCTTCATGATGTGCTTCAGTTTCATATGTGAAATGTGCACATGCATTAAATTGATCCGCATTTTACATGCGGTTTAATTACTGTATGAAAATGTTTGATTTGTTTTCTTTAAACAAGAGGCCCAAGAGGGCCAGTATCGTTCTACTGGCTATATGGAGTCTGTGGTTAGTGTGTAGGTGTGCGGTGGGGGCCTTTACGTTAGCAGTGCCCCAGATAACTTTTGGAACTATTGGGTATTTCACTCATGAAATTAAAATTAATTGAGTGAATTTCAAATTGTCAAAAATAATAGGGTGATTTGGGGATCAAATGTAAAACAAGCCTGGTAATTTACCCGTCTTTATGTGAGCTTTATTGACTTGTTATTCATGGCAGTGTTTTGTCCATGATTAATTAATGATTAATTTCCATAGAAACACTAATCACATGTGTTAATTTTAGAAGTGTTTCTTAACGGTAACTCAATTGTCGGTTTACGACCCCGTTTCGACATTTTAATCGTCTGCACAATGCAAACGCTTTCAAAAGTAAGCAAGAAAGAGCCCAGAGGACTAAACAATAGTATAGACTGGTATAGCGTACATATTCAATTAATATATAGCGTTCTCCATTTTATCGATAATTATGTAAAATCCCAGTCAAGATAAACACCGGAAGTAAAAACTGCTTTTTGTAAATATTGGAATACGCACGAAAACATCAATCCATCAATCATTTGAACACTTCGACTGTCGATACGATCGAAAATTAAAATGTTTGAGTGAAAAAGAAATTGCTTGCGTATCTGGTACGCATGTCAGGGAAATTAATTGGGTATTTGGCAATTTTAATTGAGTGAAATGCGCAGATACGCTACTTATCTGGGACACTGCGTTAGAGGACAAAATCCGTTTTATAAATGCATTCACTATGCCATAGCATTTTGATAATGAACATAAACACTGATAAAACAACTTAGGTGCGTATCTTCACTTGCTGGTCAACATTCCTGTAAAGTTTGGCTACATGGGTTAAATAGTAATAGAGGAGGGCGCAACACACGTTTTTCAGCCCCTATTTCAGGGCCACAACTCTGTGGTTCTTGGTCTAAAATAAAAATAAAAGAGGCCCAAGAGGGCCTGTATCACTCTACTCGCTACCCCTGGGGCGGGACCAAATTTTACCCCAGGTTCACCATTTGAACAAACTTGGTAGAGGATACAAAAGCTGATAATAAATAAAATATTAAAAATTTATCTCTTGTAGTTTCAGAGAAGATTTTTGAAGTTCTTCCCTATAACTCTATGTAAAACTGATCCAACAAGGGCCCCTAAGCTCTCAGTTACAGAAAACAAAAACCAAGGTTTCTTATGAGAAAAAAAACAAAACATTTAAACAAGAGGTCAATGACCTTGAAGCTCTACTGATTGATTTTGATTTCAGGAAGTAGTCGCTACAGACTTGTTTTTTGAAAAATTATTTTTAGCCGTGGCGGCCATCTTGAATTTCCGGCCAACCTGAAATTTTGCTAGGATCAATAAGACATCAAGAGCAACATTCCTGTGAAGTTTCATGAAATCCACTAAGTAGTTTCAAAGGAGTAGTCGCTACAAGTTTTTACTATATAACTCTTTGTAAACAAAGATGGCCGCTGGCAGCCATGTTTAACGTTGAATCAAAACAATTTTTGACAAGGACCAACATCATGTCATGCTGATCATTTTTGAAAAAGTCCCATATCAATATCACTTATAGTTTTCAAGAAGTAGTCGCTACAAACTTGTATTTTGAAAAATTATTTTTAGCCGTGGTGGCCATCTTGAATTTCCGGCCGACCTGAAATTTTGCTAGGATCAATTAGACATCAAGAGCAACATTCCTGTGAAGTTTCATGAAAATCCGTCAAGTAGTTTCAGTATCAATATCACTTACAGTTTTCAAGAAGTAGTCGCTACAAACTTGTTTTTTAAAAACCTATTTTTAGATTTGGTGGCCATCTTGGATTTCACATTAACATGAATTTTCGCTAGGATCAACTAGACTTCATGGGCAACATTTCTGTAAAGTTTCATGAAAATCCATTCAGTAGTTTCAGAGGAGTAGTCGCTACAAAAAAAGTTTACGGACAGACAGATAGACAGACGCCGCACCACGGCATAAGCTCTGCTGATCCTGATCAGTCGAGCTAAAAACATTTAAAAAAAATTGAACCCAGGTTTTGTATGAAAAAAAAAATTGGTTTGATATTGCTGGTTTTCAGACTTGTTCGAGCTTTCATTGATATTAACAATCTGGCAAAGTTTGGTAAATATCGGATGAAAAATGAAGGCCCTATCGTCTTAACTAGGCAAAATATAGCATTTTTAACTAAATCAAGGGCTTTGAGATGCAAAAGATGGGTCCATAAAGCAAAACACTAACATAAGTTTTTCCTTTCCTGTTTGAAAGATAGTAACCTGTATTACAAGAATAGATGTTGTTCTAAAATAATGATCTTAAGAAGCAGATTTCTTTGTTTAATTTACTTTCGGCCCAAATCAAACTCTGTTTAATACTGCCTTCAATCTCTGTACAAACTACTTTCAGACTCCAAATCATTAGAAGCTGGCGGCGTCAACACGTGTCTCTGATATGCAAGAAAAAGAATCCATCGTGGGTATTCGGTTCAGATAGGGAATTCCAACCCTTGGTATAATTGTTTTAATCGGAACCTCGGCAGAGCCTGGTTCCGTGTTTTAATCGGAACTTCGGCAGAGCCTCGGTTCCGATAAAAACACATACCTTGAGATGGAATTCTTCATCTTCACCGGATACCCATGAACTTATAAGCTTTGACTTATCGGCATTTGCTTTCTGTCTCAACCTGACACAGTATAAACTGTTTTTATCCTCAAATAACACTGATTTGATTTTTTCCTCAGGCTAAATTGCTTCCAGCTTCAATCAGAAATTATCAGGATTAGACTTCATTTCTTCAGCTATTCTCTTCTCCACAAGGGGTAAAGAGAGTTGATCAAAATTGTCCAAATCACCACTCACAAAAACTTGTTTCCCTGTCTTTTTACTCAGTCTCTGTGCCATGGAATCTGTCGGCGAGGCAGTTCCACCAATCAAAACAGTCGAGCTTACCATCTTCCCTGAACTTGACATAGCAACTGAGAGATCTCCAAAACTTGCAGATTTTCCAACCCATAGATGGAAACTATCGCATAACTTTGTAACATGGAAGTAGACCTCACTGTCCAAGATTTTATGCATAAAAGTATGCACCTTCAATAACGGTGGTATAAATTTAACACTGTCCATGTCTAGATTCTGAACTTGGACACCATCTCCCTTGCCATCCCCTTCTTCGTCCACATTCCAGAACATGATTATTGTTTTTCTGAAAAATACACAAAAAAACATATTTGCATTAAAGAAATCATCATTATGTGATTTATTGCATTACAGTTTTACTTTATTTCAAATCCTCACCCCACCCTGGGAGTAACTTGGTATAGATTCATCGACTTTCGGGTAAAATCTCACTTAATTATGTCAAATAATACTCAAAGGGTATGTAGCGACACAGCCAAACCATCTTTTAATATTGAGAGTTTTGAAAAACTTGAATAAGGCCAAGAAAAAAATAGTCGTGTTTCAGGATTCCTGCTCAAAAAAAATAGGGTTGGTTAGAAAATACAACCGCTAATGTAAACAAAGATAGCTGCTGGCAGCCATATTTAATGTTGAAATAAAATAACACCATGTCATGCGGATCATTTCAGAAAAAGTCCCATATCAATATCACTTATAGTTTTCAAGAAGTAGTCGCTACAAATTTGTTTTTTAGCCATGGTGGCCATCTTGAATCTCCAGGCCGACCTGGAATTTTGCTAGGATCAACAAGACATCAAGAGCAACATTTCTGTTACGTTTCATGAAAATCTGTCAAGTAGTTTCAGAGGTGTAGTCTCTACAAGTTTTTACTATATAACTCCATGTAAACAAAGATAGCCACTAAGCAGCCATGTTTATTAATTTATTATTATTTAATGTTGAATCAAACACGGATCAACATCATGTCATGCTAGAAAAAGTCCCATATCAATATCACTTACAGTTTTCAAGAAGTATTCACTACAAACTTGTTTAAACATCAAGAGCAACTTTCCTGTTAAGTTTCATGAAAATCTGTCCGGTAGTTTCAGAGGCGTAGTCGCTACAAGTTTTTCCTATATAACTCTATGTTAACAAAGATAGCTGCTGGCAGCCATATTTAATGTTGAATCAAAATGTTTTCAACAAGGACCAACATCATGTCATGCTGATCATTTAAGATAAAGTCCTATGTCAATATCACTTATAGTTTTCCAGAAGTAGTCGCTACAAACTTGTTTTTGAAAAATCTATTTTTCGCTGTTGCAACCATCTTGAATTTCCAGCCGACCTGAAATTATGCTAGGATCAAGGAGATATCTACAGCACAATTCCAGTGAAGTTTCATGAAAATATGTCAAGTAGTTTCAGAGGTCAGGAGTAATCGCTACAAGTTTTTATTATATAACTCTATGGAACAAAGAGGCAGCCATGTTTAATGTTGAATCAAAATTTTGCCAAGATCAACTAAACATCATTCTCGATTTTGCCGCGAGATTTCGAGTTCGGGGTGTCTCAACAATAACACTGTATTATGTATAGTGCGTATACAGTGTTTATTTGTTTTAGACACATTATAGAACGTATCATTCAAAAATATCATGCGAGTGCTGTTTCTAGTTGTGTTAGTAATATAAGCTGTCGGAATATTGATCTTAATGGCAAAATGGTGAATGGCCAACACTGATGTAAAGTTTCATGAAAATCCATCCAGTAGTTTCAGAGGAGTAGTAGCTACAAAAAAAATACAGACGAACGACGGACACCGCACCACGGCATAAGCTCTGCTGGTCTTTGATCAGTAGAGCTAAAATAAGCACCCCAGACGTCAAATAAATGAGGCTAGAACACTCTTCTTCCTTCTTCTTCCGGTTAAGGTCAGGATTCTCGAGAGTTGCACTTCTAAATGGTGTTTGAACCAGGGACTACATAGACAACATGGTATATAATACATCATATATAAAAACAAATCATACAAAGAATACGTACAACTGATATAATGGGGTTAATCCACCACCCAATTTAGTGACATCCAACTACTACAAATGGCGTCGACTTGTAAAAGGGAAGCAACTCCGATAAGTATCACGGATATCGTTTCGGCCCAAACCGCCTCCTGGTCGTTTTCGCCCCAAACGTGTTCGGCCCCAAACATATTGTTTTTACCTTAAGCTCCTAACCATTTTTACTTTACTGTAGTCGTTTCGAATCCAATATTATGTTTGTTGTTGGTAATATGTATTCATTACTTTATTGTGAATGTGTAGGCATATACTGGACATCAATTTGAACAATACTTAAAGACATATTAAGGCATGGAAAGTTTGCTTATTTGCTGCTAACATGCTACATGACCGATACGCTCAGGCCAGGGGTCTATATCATTTTCGGCCCAGCTCAGGTATATAAACTGAGGCTCGATTAAAGTTTTCTTAGGCTTCTCCTGCTCTTCACAGCGTGCACGTCGCGGAGAGGGCACTGGTGACACTTATGGTGTTTGTATGGGGGTACGCATTGCCAGCCCTGTACAACATTGCTGGTGTGGTAAATTACTATATTCGCGTATAGTGACTAACACACTGGCACTTCTGAACTGGTTTGTCTCGGTTCAGGAGCATGAGTGTCACTTGACTGATAGTGAAGAAGTCCCCTGCGCCCCCGTCAAGGCAGCCATCATCTGATCAGATAGCAGTGGACGAACTTGGAAGCTGGAAGACAGAAGTCCGCGGGCCGGAGCTGAGATCAACACAGACCCATAGCTAGCAGTAGAAGTAGAAGTCGATAGTAATAGTTAGGGATCGACGCCGAGGCCTACATTCGACCGTAGTCAACCAGCGGAAGAGCGAGTATCTTATACACAGCCATCCAGATGATGTCAGCAGCGCAGGGGCCATATGTGACGGGTGTGGCCCCAAATACAAGGACCCCCGACCACTAGCGGCTGTAGGGCAATACACCTAGCGGATGTAGCGTAGCGGATGCAGGCCACCTCGACCACCAGACCACCACTTCACCGCCACAGCGACAACCACAGAGCAGCAGCGACATCCACCTACATACCTACAAGAGAACCGACGACACAGCAACACAGCAGCACCAGATCAACCAACACACATCAACTATACAACCGTCCAGACTCTATTGTGCCCATCGCGGCAGGGCTACCTTGTCGTGTTCGTTGGCGGAGGGACGTTAAACCTCAGAACTACACACACACACACAAAGTGTTCTTAGGCCACTTGATTCTTCACCGCGTGCACGTCGCAGAGTGGGCACTGTCAGCAATCATGTAGGGTGACCTACTGCATGGGTCGCCCTTGCCAGCACATCCTACAAAGTTGTACGAGATAGGATTGCGGATCCGTTCTTACTTGTAGTATAAGTAACTGGGTTATATGACGCGGTACTAACGGAATGATTGCTGATTGACCGAGAGTGAAGAACCCCTTCGTCCCGCCAGCGTGGAACGACGCCAGGAACAACTATAACTGTGAGGGAAGCCTGGCGCCGTACACGGAGCGAAGGGGTCATCAACCTGCGTGCCAGAAGAGTATAGAACTATCCTACGTTAGTTGCTATAGCCACCGGGGACGCAGGTTGCAGTCGGCGGGTGTGGCCCTAAGAGGGATCGCCCAGTAGCGTAGGCAGCACCACCTAGACGTCGTTCCAGACCCCCATATATATGTATTTTGGAGTTTCTGGCTCACTAGGAGAATTGCCATAATTCCTTTTATTTTGCCGTGGGGAAATTGCTCAATATTTAAAAATTATTTAAAATTACTTGAGTAATATTTAAAAATTACTTCAGTAATGTTAAATTTACTTAAGCAATGTTAATATTACTTGAGTTATTACTTCAGTAATACTTTTACTAATTTGAGCAATTTCCCCACGGCAAAATAAAAGGAATTATGGCAATTCTCCTAGTGAGCCAGAAACCCCAAAATACATATATATCCCCCCCCCCACCCCTCCCCCCCCCACCCCCTCCACTTCACCGCCACAGCGAGAACCACAGAGCGACAGCGACATCCACCTACATATCTACAAGAAAAGCGACTACACAGCAACACAGCAGCACCAGATCAACCTACATACACATCTAGAAAATACCAGACTATATTGTGCCCATCGCGTCAGGGTGACCTCGACGTGTTAGTTGGCGGACGGTCTATAAACCTTAGAAGTACACACACACACACGTTTTCTTAGGTAGCGCCGTGGTGTAATGGTCAGCATTGGGGCTTAGTAAACCAGGGATCGTGCGTTCAATCCCAGCCAGGACCGAATTTGGGTTAATTATCGAAATATTTCAGAAAAGTATTTCCTACCTTACCAGTCCTTCGGATGAGACTTTAAACCGAGGTCTGCTCACTAAAATGCTTAGTGCAATACAGCGAGGATAAATAAACGCTTATACACACACAAGTTTTCTAATACCACCTGATATCTTCACCGCGTGCACGTCGCAGAGTGGGCACGTCGCAGAGTGGGCATTGGTGACATTCATGTTTTTTTCGCGGAGATCATGAGTGTCACCAGACCGAGAGTGAGGATGTCCCCTGCGCCCCATCACGGCACTCATCATCGCATGGAAGTGAACTTGCTTGGAAGTTGGAAAGACAGAAGTCCGCGGGCCGGAGCTGAGATCAACCCACACAGTAGCAGTAACAGTAGAAGTAAAGTCGTTAGTAATAGTTATGGATCGACGCCGAGGCCTACATTCGACTGTAGTCTGACAATCGACGAGGGGTAGAGACTCAACACAACCATCTGATAATGTTTGCAGCGCAGGGGCCATACTGTGATGGGTGTGGCCCCAAAACAAGGACCCCCGACCATATACCAGTAGCGGATGCAGGACAGCACCACCTAGCGGATGTAGGAGCCACCACCACCAGCCACGCCAGACAACACGTCACCGCTGCAGCGACAACTACAGAGAGCGAAAGCGACACATCATCAACATACAGACAACATAATCGACACCACAGCAGCATCACCAGATCCACCTACACACTCATCTAGAAAAGTCCAAACTCTATTTTGCCCATCGCTACAGGGTTACCTTGTCGTGTTCGTTGGCGGAAGGACTCTAAACCTTAGAACTACACACACACACACACACACACACACACACGTTTTTTCTAATAAGGTAGCGCCGTGGTGTAATGGTTAGCATTGCGGCTTAGTAACGCAGGGATCGTGCGTTCAGTCCCATCCAGGACCCGAAATATTTCAGAAAAGTATTTACTACCTTACCAGTCCTTCGGATGAGACTCGCTAAAATGCTTAGTGCAATACAGCGAGGATAAATAAACGCTTATACGCGAGTTTTCTAATTGAAACGCATTGGTATCTGAACTAGCAATATATAATACTTCAAACTTTACTTTCATGAAGCAAAAAAAATGCAAATTAACAAGTAAGCACAAACCTGTATTGATAATTCGTTATTTTTTAGAATAAAAACACACTAAAACACAAATAATGAAACATCTGCTTTTATTCCGAAACATATTAATAATAATTTGTTATTAGGTCTGTGTTTTATTTTAATATGTTGGTTTCATACAAAGGCTGTATTGGGAGGGCCTCATCAACTGAAACGAAATTGAATACCACCATTTTCTCATCCAATTGCATTTACAGTTACCTATACAAATGGGAAAGTTAAAGGCCAGGACGTTGGGAGGATGAGGGATTGGGGTGGGGAGATCGTTCCCCGGGAAACTTGACGTACTGAATATACGTGAATTTCGCGCTATCCACAGACCTAATAACAACTATTATAGACCATTATATCTAAATTGTTCGACGTATGCTAGTATTAGACCCTGTATAAACGTAAGACACATTAGTACATACATATATGGCAAGTCAATTGTCCAATAATTACGTGAACCCAGGTTTACGGTCGAAAAACTAGGATTAACGATCGATAAATTAGGTTTTTCGAACGTAAAAGCATGTTAACCTATACTTTCGAGCGAAAACATAGGATAACGTCCGTAAACCATAGTTCACGCTCGTAAACGTAGGTTTACGCTCGTAAACCCAAGTTCACGGTCATAAACATAGGTTTACATTCGTAGACTATGGTTCACGCTCGTGAACCTCGATTCACGCTCGTAAACATAGGATAACTACCGAAATTGATAGTTCATTCGAGAAACCTAGTTTATCGAACCTTAACCATGTTCACGGTCGTGAACCTATGTTTACGACCGTGAACCATAGTTTACGACCGTGAACCATAGTTTACGAACGTGAACCTAAGTTTACGAGCGTCAACCATAGTTTACGGACGTAAACCTATGTTTACAACCGTGAACTATAGTTTAAGCTCGTAAACTATGGTTTACGCTCGTAAACATAGGTTCACGTTCGTAAAACCGGGTGTATCGACTTGTAACTATGCGTTCGGACCGGTATCTGTGATTTACGAGCATAGACAATCACGACCGTGAACCATAGTTTACGAACGTGAACTATAGTTTACGAGCGTGAATTAGGTTTACGATCGTGAACCATAGTTTACGGACGTGAACCTAGGTTAACGACCGTGAACCTATGTTTACGGACGTGAACCTATGTTTACGGCCGTGAACCATAGTTTACGAACGTGAACCTATGTTTACGAGCGTGAACTTGGGTTTACGAGCGTGAACCATAGTTTACTAGGTTTCTCGAACAAATCTATGGTTTACGCCTGTTATCCTATGTTTTCGCTGGAAAATATAAGTTAGTATTCGATAAACCTGGTTTTACGTTCGAAAAACCTGTTAACTGAATTTACACAATAATGACAATACAAAGAAAGAATTAATTTGAATACAGTACCGTAAGTAAAACAGGAGTTTGTCTACTTGGAATGTGTATAACATTATATGAAAAATACTGGTGATTTTTTTTATATGAATGTTCAACCAATTTCAACGGAGAAATTTGAGAACAAAACAAAGGCTATACAGAAATCCAAGGCCATAAACCAGATCTTAATCGATCGCATCAAAAACGGCCACCGCGCACCTGCTAACCTGACTGGTAACTTCTTGTTTACCGCAGAGTAATCAGGGAACCAGCTTCAAGTTATTCGCCATTCGGCGGATAAATCGAGAATTAACAATGGCCGTTTAGGTCATACTACACCAATTCATTTTCCATAGGCCTACCTTATAGCTCTAAGCTCTGTACTGAGTTCCCTAATATAGGAAGCCATATTTTTTATTACTTGTTTTGAAAAACCTATCTTAGTTTTATCAAAAAAACATACAGAAGCCATACATTGAGTATGTTTTGAAAAAGCTGTTTGGGTCGGATCGTGCTGACCCTCCTACTGGCCTGTAAAAACATGAGGAAAATGTAAAATATACCTCTTTCTTTGATTATGCAACACATTATGAATACATTGCACAAATGTATGAATTAACCTTTATAAGTACTCTTCAAAGTTGAATTTTATTTTTTTTTAGCAAGCTTTTTTGGTTTGTTTACCTTGACAACCAATCAAAATTAAGAGATTCTGTGTAATAGCTCCGAATTTACCTGGAACTTTTTCCCTGCCCGCTGATTGGTTGGTAATTGGTGTAGTCTGATCTATAGGCAGTTTCAAATCCAGGGTACCATGATCTGGATTCGAAACATGTCGTAAATCCTATTTATCCGCCGAATAATAATTTATCCATGAATACTTGCACGTACAGGTAAGGTTTCTTCCCGCATGCGCCTTGCGCTAAGTTACGAACCGTCTTACGAATTGATCAAATCAAGAAAACATATAATGCATTCGTTGTTAATTTATTTGTTTTGGGAAAATAATTTAAGATAGCTGGCTATTTCAAAGACGAAAGACAATTCAGTATTCTATACAGTGATTTTGTTTTAGCTTACAAAAAATACATTCGATTGACCATATGTGAAACTGCGACAGTGACGTGACTCGGCAAATTAAAATATATATACATATCGCTGCTGATTTGTTTATTTTGGGATTTTTTTTAAGTAGCTGCCTAATTCAAACACACTTAAGTGCTAATTCTTTCTTCTATAAAGTGATGTATGTTTTAGCTTTACTAAAAACAAACGAAATAACGAAATATCCGTTCGTTTATCCGTAATAATTCGAAACTGCATGGCAAATTGTTAATATATATTCAGATCGTTGCTGATTTGTTTCTTTTGGGAAAAGTATTTAAGCTAGATGGCCAAATTAAATACGAGCTGAGAGATTATTCTTTATTCTATAAAGTGATTTCTGTTTTAACTTTAATAACCGTATGTGAAACTGCAACAATGATCATGTGACTCGGCAAATTGTACATATACATGCATAATGATACATATAAGTACATAAGTTAGCTGGCTCATTAGGTAACTCGACTTGATTTTGGCTTCACTTGTTTTGTTTAATTAAACTATGATGGTCGTGTTAATCTTGTTACGTTCAATCACAGATACATATCGTATATGGTTCAATATAAACAGGATATTCATTTAGTGCTATATTGTTCCATAGTGCACGCCTGGCCTTCTAATTCACACCGTTCGATACCGAATATACAGTACGGTCGACGTGTCTGTGTCGGCATTTGTATTTTGATACAATTCAGTTTTGTCACCATATGTGCCAATAAACAGGATGTAATAATCGATGGAATGTTTTCCTTCTTGTTATAACACCCTTCCACCCTGTCAGACGTGTCATACCGAATATATAAGGTGGTCGTGCGCGGTATTTCGGCATATTGTCCCCCATAACAATCCTTAGAAGGGCGGTAACAAATATACCTGTATATCCATGGAACATCAATATAAATTATCACTCGTTTTCCCATACATCCCGAGAATTCAATATCAATACCGAGGTCCGTAGGTCATTGTTCCTAAGCTATCGATTACTGGATTGTTTCATTAATTGATGGACTATGGAATTATCTAAGACACGGAGGATTGCGTGCGTGTACTTAATAATGTAACCAATTGATATTGCATGACGGAACCTCGGTGTTAAGGTGTAAAACGACCATTGATTTTTGCACTAAGATGTGTGTTTTGACATTTAAATGCAGTGTTGTCATTCATATCTAGAACCAATTTGAAAACGAATAACTTACATTGTCATCACAAATGGTCCATATTCTGCCAAAAACTTCCACAGAAAAGTGGGGTCGTGTATCTCTTAATAAAGCACTTGTGTAACGAATCACAGACATATTAATAAACAGATAGGAAACTTCCTACCTTAACCAATGAAGTAACCAAAATATCACGTGGCACCTTAACTTTTCCTTCTATCTTCTCACTCAATCATTCACTGATTTTGATGAGAATAGATTCAAACGATTCATAGTGAATAGCAAAATGGGATTATAATAATTTATGTTTATTTTCAACATAAGCAATTGTATAAAAATACGGTTAAAATCAAAAATATCATAATTTTTCGCCTTTCTCTTAAAAATCAAGGTTTTGACATGGTCAAAGTTTCCGTCAAACTCCTTTTTTGCTCAAAATGTAAGAAAACAAAATAATAGCATTGGAAAGAAAATTAAATTTGTGATGGTATTTGGCATGAATGAAACTTGTATCTAAAAACTCTTCATGATATGTGTGTTTAAAGTTGGGAAATATTTTGCCACGTGAAATTTGGATAATTTTCGTAGTGTCCAATCTATTTGTTCTTAGGTCTGTGAATGAATGAATTCTCCCCTTGAAAAAACAAATACCGTGATGCCAAAATGTTGTATTCCCTTCAAACTTACCATTTTAACATGCTAATGCTTGGAAAATGTAACAAATAGATCAACAATGTGATATAAACAAAAACTGGCACTTTGAAGGGACACACGGCAATCTGGAAGTGTTTGAAATGAGTGTCTCGATGTATATTTGCAGTATCATTTGTGTCCGTTTACCCTGGTTACATTTAAATAAATCAAATTTTAAGTATTCACTATTTCGTCTTATTATACTAAATGGTTTTAATATATTATTTGTGCAATACTATAAAAAAAAATAATAATATGCACAAACAAATTTCTTAATCTTAATACTATTCTTATAATTAATATTAATGATTGAACAAATGCAAGTTATGCAGAAAAACTAGCGAGACGCCTTGAGGTTTTTTAAAAATAAAGATTGCCATGTGTCCCTTTTTTGTTTTTACGATAATTATTTACTTTCCGCCATTATGCGACTACACCAGGCCGACAATTCCTGTGCTGCAATTGGTGCTACACCTGAATTCTCATCACGAACTGGATTCATAACATTTCTATATGCAATCCAAATTCAGTCCGGACTGGGATAGATTACTAAGCCGTATTTTTACATGAATGTTGTCTATTTTATTTATTTTATTTATTTTATTCATTTTATTTAATTTATTTTATTTATTTTATTTATTTTATTTTTATTTTATTTTATTTATTTTATTTATTTTATTTATTTTATTTATTTTATTTATTTTATTTATTATTTATTTTATTTATTTATTTATGATCATCTATTTATGTATAGTTTTAGTAACTATGGATAAATATTCAGTTGCAGTTTGTCCTGGGTGTTATGATAAGTTCCCTGGCCTATTATTTCTATGCGCTAACAGAACTGTATAGATGTGTATTAATGTACTGAGCAATTTCTGGGGTTTAAGTTTTGTCATTCGTTACAATATACTGTGTACAGTAACAATGTGCGCATTTAAGCAGGGCCTCATTTTCACCCAATATTTAATTTAGACACAGACCTAATAACAAATATATCTCTGATTTAGATAATAATTTTATTCATCTTATAAATACGTTAAAAAAAAAAGCAATCGGAGCCAATTATATTGTGTGCGCGCGTGTTTTGAACTGTGTTGCTACACTGGCCTGAAAATTGGATCCTGGTACACTGAAGCGGGTCTCCCGGGGTTTTTGGGGAACTAGGGAACATGACCATTTACAAAGGAACATTGTCTGTTATTGGTTATATTTTTGGGGAACAAGGGAACATTAGTCATATGTTCAGGGAAAAAGGTAACATGGACCCCCCTGGGAGGGCTTACTGAAAAGAATCATTGACTGAAACACGTCAAGACACCGTAGCTGTGAGAATCGCAGCTCTTATCATGCTTAGGGTTTTATAGTCTGTAGATCTACCCTGACGCGGACCACAGAACATTATTGAAAATATAGGCCTAGGAAGGTGTGCGTGCAGGCACGACTCCGCGAGGTTTCTGAAGACATTACGAATGAACAAGCGTCCCATTGTCTAGATCAACCACACCTCCATGTATAATATTATAATACACTATACTAATAAAAAGATGCTGTGCGTCAGTGCATTAATGCCGGGCAATATAAGAATATAATGACATTTGTATGGGGTGCGTTTTACTATTTATTAAGTATTTTTTGATATCCATAATTCATTTATGGATATCAAAAAATCGAATTATTGATATCAATAATTGGAAATATGAAAAAAAATGATTTTTTTTATATCTAAATTTCGACTTTTCGTGTGATCATTAGGTCGAAAAGTTGACGACATTAACAGGATTCCGTAAATTAAACGAAAATTACTGTCCCTTTATGTAAAAGCAATCATAGTCGGCGTTGCAGTACGTGCAACTATTTTTTTTAGGAATGTGTAGACATTTAGTCGAAGGGTGCGGCCGCCTGTAGACGTACATTTTAATTTACTAATAGTAGGTTAAAAGAATGTTTATTAGAACATAAGTAAATTTGTTATAAGTTGTACATTTTCCATGATGAGGTTAAGGGTCTAGACACATTCTGGCCACATGTCGTTCCCTGGCAAGAATAGGACCACTGCTTATCAAGGCATTCGGGTAAAATCCCCTTAAATTCATTTTGTCATTTTGTTCATTAAAGGTCTTCATTGTCATCCCTGTATTGTTTCAGGTGCTACTTGAGTGGGACAGAAAACAATGATCATGGCTCCAGCAAATAATGGAATGTTTACAATAGGATGTGTATCAACTCTGCACTTCTGCAGGTATGAAGGTTCTAGGACCATTCTGCATATTTTCATCTAGACGTAAATGGAGAGTGGGCCTGGAGTGCTCATTCCTGTGCCAAATCTCAGTTCAGTTCAATTCAATTCAACGATCCCAAACAAGCAGCGATACATTTGGATAACGAAAGGTTATAACCATAAATGATATATGGAAGATTGATTTATGTTTGCTTTTAATTATAATAATAAAGTTAATCAAGTTAAAGGTTGTGCATATTCTGTTCTCTGAGTAGAGGGTCTGGAGGCATTTGAGCGTCATTTTATGACCCAGTCCAATTTATTCCAAATAATTTGCAATTTTAACACACTGGTCAGCTCATAAAGGGACACACGGAAATCTTGTTTTTTTCAAAACTTGCATTTGTTCAGTCATTAATATTAATTATAAAAATAGTGTAAAGCGGATATTTCGACAATAAAACGCATTTAAAAACATTTTTACTGAAAAAAATGCGATAACCTGTTTAAAATTACCTATTAAATACTTTAATTTTACAATATGCAAACGTTTGAAGCCAACCCCGTTTTCGCTGATTGGAGAAGGGGTTGGATGGGGTATGAAAGTTAATACTCGGACCACGTAATATATAGTTAAATATATGGTAGATTAATACGAAGAAAGGAAACTCAAATGCTTATTCAATTATATGCAAGCAGGTTTAAAGTCAAAATGATACTGGATAAAAAAATCGAGCCAAAATGTCAATGCTTGATAAACAGCTCAAGATTGCCGTGTGCCCCTTTACTAGTAGGGCGTCTCCGTGGCCGAATGGTTAATGACGTTGCGTTGTAAACCTTCGCCTCTCACCGCTGCGGGTTCGAATCCCACTGGGAGCTCGACTTGTAAGTGAGGAAGTGTCGATTCTTACGGATGGCGGGAGGTGTACAGTACTGGTTCTACCCAGGAAAAGTGGGTCGACCGTCATACATAACCTTACATGTGTTGAAAATGACGTAAAACACCATACAAACAAACCCTTTAGTAACTTACTACGTATGTGATAGAAGTTGTACATTTTCGATGACGTGAGGTTGACGATGTGACTCGTTCTAGACGTCATGAACCAGGCTTTTTCATTGACCATTGATTTGCAATTTTAAAACACTGGTCAACTCATAATTGTTCTCATGTTACTGCTCAGTAAATTGAACATCAATATGGTAAATAGTTCAAAAAGGAATTATCCATATTGATTTTCTAAATGTATGCTTGGTTAAAAAAAGAAATGGACCAGAGTTGATAATTGATGTTAAACAATGGAATTGGCATTGTAGTGTTATAATTTATATAACACTGGAAAGATACATTTATGTAACTTTAAAAGCCGAAAACATTACTAAATTCGAGAATAAATTGACAGAAAAATGATGTCGTAAATGACCTGGGGGTCGATGTTAAAAGCGTGCACAGGTTTTAATAATAAATGAGACACAATGCACATCGTAATTATCACTGAATGGAGGCGTTTAAAAACAACTATAACCCGAAAACCATTTTTAATTTGAACGAAAAGTGGTAGAGAAAGAAAATCTCAAAAATGTAAAAAGTTCGGCTTGAGTAGATCCGTTGCTATTATATAGATATGCACGTTTTTAGTAATGACCCCTACGTGATTTGTAATATCATATCTCTTGTCATTTTTAGCTCGAATTTAAATATGTTTCTGAATTTTAATGTGTACAACGTGTATTAATTCAGCGATATATACATTTTAGTAGTCATGTATATATATTCCTACTATTATAACTTCTGGTCCATTTATATTTTACCGAATATATATAATACAAATTTCTCATTTATTCATTTGTTGCTGTCAGTTGTAAACATACTTCAGTAAAAATGCACATCACTAGCAATGACTTAAAAGCCAGATATGAAATAATACTTGCAATTTATTAACTCCACCATTCATACTTATTTTGTCATTTTTTATCATGCTCATTCAAGGACTTTATCATGACACCGCGTATGCAAACGTGGAAACGTGGCTCCATCGTAACAGGAGTGTCTACTATAGACTTTGCAGCAACTCTGCAGTTCTGCAGGTAAGAAGGTTCTATTCCCATTATCCATATCTTACCTTGACGTAAAGGATGTGGAGGATGAGCCTGACACGTTCATTCCTGTTAGGCACCATACAACCTTTCATGTGTTGGTGCGCCATAAAACCCAATTCAATTCATGCAATTTATTAGTATATATTAAACTTATGTTTTTCTAAGCATGTGAAGACAATTTTTTTTTATAGTAATTAAAGAGACACATGTCAATCTGAAGTTTTTATCAAACATTACAATTAGCACCTCCGTTTATTAATCCATTAATCCAACATTTTGACTTTAAACCAGCTTGTGTATATCTAAATATAATTTTGGATTTTCAAATTTTCTTTGTTATACTACCATAGACTTTACTATATGGTTTTCAATACAAAAGGGAAAAAGCTTTATTGTGCTTTTATAGACTTCGAAAAAGCTTTCGACACCGTCGATAGGTATTTATTGTGGCATAAACTTACTCAAGAAAATGTAAGCCCGAGAATGTTGAAAACACTACAGTCAATATATTCTTCGGTCAAATGTTCTATAAAATATAAAAATACTATATCTGAACTTTTCGTTTCAAATAACGGTTTAAAGCAAGGGGACCCATTGTCACCGATAATGTTCATGTTTTCATTAATGATCTATCTAATAGTATCAACACAGATAGCAGTGATATATTTAGTATAGACGAACTAAAGGTATTCATTTTATTATACGCAGACGATTCAGTGATCTTTTCTCAATGTGTAGAATCTTTACAGAGTATGTTAAATGACCTCCAAAATTATTGCAATGTTTGGGGACTTAAAATTAACACAAGTAAGAAAAAAATAATGATCTTCGAAAATGGCAGACCCTCAAATCCTGCATTTGTTTTGAATGGAATTCAGTTAGAAATAGTTTCATCATTTAAATATTTAGGAGTGGAATTCTTCAAAAACGGTAACTGGGCAAGAACCCAACAGAATTTAGCTCAGCATGCGTCATACTCATTACATAAATTATATAATGTATTTAATCAAATAACAATCCCAATCAATGAGAAGTGTAAATTATTTGACTCTCTTGTTGGGTCTATTTTAAATTATGCATGTGAAGTGTGGGGTTTCCATGAAGCTCCTAACGTAGAAATTGTTCATAATAAATTTTGCAGAAACATCTTATGTGTCAGAAAATCGACAAATTTAGAAGGTTTATACGGTGAGCTAGGTCGCTACCCTTTAAAAAAATACAGAAAACTGAGAATGCTTAAATACTGGGTTAAAGTGCTTACCAAACGCGATTCCTTGATTTATAAAACTTACATCATGATAAAACAAGAATGCGAACACAATAATAATCACAGGTTTAATCGCATGAACTGGGCCTGGCACATTAAGAGAGAATTAGAAAATCTTGGGTTTTCGGATATTTGGCATAGTCAACTGACGATCGATATCCCTTACGATCAAATTAAACTCAGAATTTTAGATCAATACAAGCAATCTTGGTTTGGATCTATCAATAATTCTAGCAGACTATTGACATATAGTAGATTTAAATTTAATTTTAACTATGAACAGTATTTAAGTACAATTACTACCCCTAAATTCCGAATTGCTTTAACGAAATTTAGAACATCTGCACATGCACTTGCTATCGAAACAGGTAGACATAATAATATTGAACGCAATGAAAGGGTTTGCATTTTTTGCAATATGCGAGTTATTGAGAATGAGTACCATTTTCTTCTTGTGTGCCCGTTTTACTCTGAATTAAGAACAACAAGATTTCTGCCTAGATATTTCTGCAGATGGCCAACACTTAATACATTAGACTCTCTTATGTCAAAGCAATCTAAAAATAATTTGGAACAATTAAGTAAATATTTATATTATGCCTTTAAAAAACGCATTCAAAATAATTAATGTACATATGCATGTATCACGAAAGTGGGTGAACTTGATATAGTTGAGTGTGAGTGATATGTACATCTATGGCTAATGCTATTTAATGAACTTGAATTTATGACGATATGTTGTAATTGCAAATCTATAAAAAGTGTTGTTTACATAAAACATACATATTTACTTTCCTCCAGGTAAAACGTATTATATATTGCTGACGGATATAAGTCACCATGAAAGGGAGAGACAGCCTTTTGTATTTTCAGATGTATATGTAGGCTATAAACTATTGTATTGTGGTTTAATGCTGAATAAAATTATGTTATGTTATGTTATGTTATGTTATATTATTGATGCATTATAATAAACAGTAATTTGCAAAGTCAATTTGTTTTGAACTATTTAAATAATTAATTTGATTTTAAAAACGCAAATTATAAAGGAAACTAAAGGGACGCCGCGAGTTTTAAAGAAAGTCAAGATTGCCGTATGCCCCTGGATAAACTGGATAGAACATAAGGACCAGCTTAGTGAAACACGTTCAATGTAGCCTTTTAATAGTAACTCAAGATATCAACCTAGAGGTTTTGTTTTGCCTTTAGATAATAGCGAATAGAACTTTAAAATATCAATATACCTTAGTATGGTTTTGTGTTTCCATGGAAAAATGCCAATTTATCTAACTGTTCATTCAACCGTTCAAGTTCTCTTTCAGACTAGTGTTATCTTGGTGCCTTTTGATGTATAGAACTTTCTAATATTAATATTGCTGGCATTTAATGGAAAAGAAGTTGAAGTTTTGTGTCAACATTTCATTTTCAGAACTGAACTATAAAACCATTAGAACAGTTTGCTTAAAACATTCTTCACAATACAATACAAAAAGACATATATATTGTAAAACTTGCGACATACATGAACATGTCTCAATTTGCAATTCAGAATTTACGGAGAAGGTGACGAAACATGTATATTAATGTGTTGGTTGTTGTATAATAGATAACCATATTCTTACCATGCACATATAAGCACCTAGACAGACAGACAGACAGACAGACAGACTTTTTATTCAGACTTGTACAAAGTACATCGTCTACAATACATACATATTAGCATATATGATGTCAACGTATATATACAAGTAAATGATGAAATATATACAAATGGTATAATTAATCATTTCTCGCTCCATTCATTAAAATGCCCAATAGTAAAATCACTGATTAATGAAAAATGGCGTTCACTACACAACAAATAATCAATAACAGATGTACCGTTACGTGATAGGTAGGTGAACTTGTTTGTATTACCAATGCGACCATTAACAATACGTATACATGAAGATTTACACAGATCTAATAATTTAATACCGTGACTATTATGGTTTTTATCGATAGAGGCCCTAACAGGGGTATTGTCTGGTTCATAATCTATTTCATCAACAGACATATTACATTTATCGTGGATTATGTAATCATTTTTATTACTCACTCTACTATTTAAATCACCACATAGAAACACAGAACCTAAGCAATCAAATGTAGAAATATCATTTTCAAGTGTGTCAAACAAGTTGATGTTATTAAATGAATTATATGCTGGTGAATCTTCACACCAAATATATGAACCACATAAATAGATATCCTTATTTATATTAAAAAACACACGATCTAACTTTATCCAAATAATAGTATCATGGTGATTTTTCACAATCTGTATACCATCTTTTAAGTGTTCTTACCTTTGTTTACATTGTCACTTTCATCACTACTGTTTCTCGTTTTCCGTTTATTTTTCCCATTTTTAGGCATACTATTTCAAACATCAGTACACTACTGATCACTTTAAGATATTTTGCGGTAAAAAAAGTCCACAATGTTATTTAATAATCCAGATTTTCACAAATTTTCTCTCCCACTCAAAATAGCCAGCCATTACCGCGTGTATCACGTGCCAATTCAAACAGGATCACGATGTTCAAACATAGCTTATATATACTAAAGGAAAACAGAAACGAAATTTGGGAGTTTCCGCTATATATTGGATATGTAATATGCTGATGTCGATCGAATGGTACGTGGCTACATTTGACTTTTATTCATTACATAGAACATGTCCGAGTGGCGTTTCTTTTTCCTTTACTATCAATTATATAACTTGATAATTTTAATAGTTGTTGCATTTTCATTGAAACAACATTTCATTCAGTACTTCACCTATATTTTTTTTTTATTATTATATTATTTGAAATGACATCATTCATTCTTCCAGATTTCTCTGACACACACGGAAACGTGGCTATATGGATTGACTACTATATAATTTTCAGCAACTCTGCAGTTCTGCTAAGCCCATTCTCCATATTGTATCTTGATGTAAATGGAGGATGAGCCTGGCATGTTCATTTCATGTAACCGTTCATCTGTTGATGCGCCATAAAACCCAATTCAGTTCAATTCATCGTCCATATTCTGTTATAGAAAGTATGCTAATTGTTTGTTTGTACATGTATGTAAATGAAAGTTTTGCATAATCAATGCATGCATTATAGAGTTATTGCCCTTGGTCATGACAATTAATTTGCGCAATAACTTTAGTAAATTAATTTGGATTTTCACCGAAGTTGGGTTGAAGGTTGGTGAAAGTAAGAACCATTTAGGAACCCTGACCCATAGAGTCTAAATGCATTCTTTACCAATATACGGTGAAACTGTCCTATTTAACTAAATTTAATTAAAGTAAAATTTGAATAATTTGCTTATCGCAGACTTCACGTTCATAAGATCACATCCCCGCTGTGCTATAAGCTGGAGCGAAGACTACAAAAGCGCGGTAAGCCATTGTTTCAGTGTTTGTAAACTTGATTTTCACTGGTTTACGTATTTAACAAGTAACACGTTACACGCGTAACAGATATATTTCTGACGCGTTACTCCTAGAATGCGAAAACTGCTTAACAAGAGACGCATTTCTGTTTGATTAAACGTGTAAATACTAATGTTACTTTTTTATTATATGTCTTATCGCAGAAAATGTTAATTTATCGTTACTTTTCTGTTGAATACATAGGGAAAGTTTCGTTTCTAACACTTTAGAAAATCGAAAATCGAGAGTAATGAGTTCGAAATTTTGGGTTTACACGTTACTTTTTCTAACGCGTTACTTTTGGGACTTATGACATAAATACCACTCGTAAAGGAATGGTGTAGAAGGAACAACAATATATACATTGGATAAAAACAATATTTTTTCTTATTGTAGCATTTTCTATACCAGTGTGTAATAACACGTTGCAACACAACACTTTTAGCAGTGATAATTGCACGTTATTATAATGCATGGGTGTAGGTAAGTACGGTGTTTGTTTATGCAGCTTCAGAAACCTCGTCGGAAGTGCGAACTGGAGTCGTGTCGCATACTCTTCCTATATTCCGAAGGGAAGGAGTCATAGCTACCAAGTGAGAATATAAATCATAAGAGCTATGATTCTCACAGAGATGGGGCGTCCGTGGCCGAGTGGTTAACGTCTCTGACTTGAAATCACTTGCCCCTCACCGCTGTAGGTTCGATCCCTCAAAGACCTAGGAATCTTTATGTGAGGAAGCTATCCAGCTGGCTTGCGGAACGTCGGTGGTTCTACCCAGGTGCCCGCCCGTGCAATCATAAGAAAATCATAAGAGCTATGATTCTCACAGAGATGGGGCGTCCGTGGCCGAGTGGTTAACGTCTCTGACTTGAAATCACTTGCCCCTCACCGCTGTAGGTTCGATCCCTCAAGGACCTAGGAATCTTTATGTGAGGAAGCTATCCAGCTGGCTTGCGGAACGTCGGTGGTTCTACCCAGGTGCCCGCCCGTGCACGAAAATTGCCCGGAGGGGCACCTGGGGTCTTCCTCCACCAATAGAAGCTGGAAAGTCGCCATATGACCTTAGCTGTTGATGCGACTATAAAATCCAATTCAATTCAATTCTCACAGAGATAGGTAAATAAGAATACAGTTACATTTGTGAACCAGATAGATGTTTAAGAATACAGTTACATTTGTGAAGCAGATAGGTATATAAGAATACAGTTACATTTGTGGACCAGATATATATAAGAATACAGTTTAAATATGCGACGGTGATGATGATAAGTACGTAGCAAACTGCATGGTCAATAACCTCTGGTAATCACCTACTGTTTGGGGCGCCTGTTTCTGAAAAAACCTGTTAACAGTTTAGTTTAATAGTTTATTTGTTCATTGTTTACAATCAAATATGCATACATATATACATTATTTCATACTTAAAACATGAATTGTAAACACCATTCTAACCATCCATAACGACCCTGACGACGTAAATAATTATAGAGGAATAACTATTGTTAGTTGTTTGTCCAAAATCTTTACCGGTATTTTAAATAAAAGGATAAGTAAATGGTGTGAAGATAATAATATTATATCAGACGCCCAATTTGGTTTTAGGTCGGGTCGTTCAACTATCGATGCAATTTTTGTATTACAATCTGTTATTCACAAGATATTAAATGAGAAAGGTCGATTGTATTGTGCATTTGTTGATTTGAAAAAAGCTTTTGATAGCGTTTATAGGAATGCCTTATGGCTAAAACTTTATAAAATAGGCATAAATGGAAAGCTACTTAGAATAATAAGAGACAATTTGTACTCTAAAGTAAAATCTTGTGTTAAAAGTTGCAATAGTTATTCAGATTTTTTCGAATGTTCAATCGGTCTAAGGCAAGGGGAGGTAATTTCCCCGATAATTTTCTCTCTTTTCGTTGAAGATTTAGAGTTATATTTACAAAATGATATTAGTTCAGGTCTTACTATCGACGATATTACTCTTATTCTTCTACTGTTTGCAGATGATATGGTTTTAGTAGGAAAATCACCTGATGATTTGCAGCAAAATTTAGATTTATTACTAGCTTATTGTAATAAATGGGGATTAGAAGTAAATTCCGTCAAAACCAAAATTATGGTTTTTAGGAAAAGGGGCCAATTAAGACAAAATGAGTCATGGACATATAATGACAACTTCTTAGAAATAGTTAACGATTTTAATTATCTGGGAGTTATTTTTAATTATACCGGAACATTTGTTTTAAATCAAGTAAGTTTAGCAGGGAAGGGTTTAAAGGCTTTACATATATTAATTGCTAATACTAAGAAGTTTAATTTTAAACCGAAGACAATGTGTCAATTATTCGACTCCTTTGTTGGATCCATTCTGAATTATGGTTGCGAAGCCTGGGGATTTTCTAAGTCGAAAGAAATTGAAAGGATTCACTTAAAATTTTGTAAATATATTTTAAATGTTAAGACTTCTACTAGCAATGCGGGTATTTACGGGGAACTTGGGCGGTATCCATTGTATATATTGCGCTATGTTAGAATCGTTAAATATTGGTGCAAAACAGTTAACTCTGACAATATTATAATTTCTAGTATTTACAATAATTCCGTCAATAACATAGAAAATTGGCGTAATAGTTGGGCTGGGAATATTAAAAAGCTTCTAAACGAGTATGGTTTTGGCTATGTTTGGAATAATCCAAATAGTGTTCCTTTGAAAACATTTCATACTGTTTTTAAACAGCGTTTAGTCGATTGTTTTGTTCAAAAGTGGAACAGCGATGTTGTAAATAATAGAGTTTTGTCAATGTATTTACATTTTAAAGGCAATTTTGAATATGAACTATATCTCGATATTTTGCCATATAAGTTGCGAATTGTTTTATCAAAACTAAGACTATCGTCGCATTCACTGCGAATTGAAACTGGGCGCTACGCACAGAACAGATTAGAAAGAAACCAACGTTATTGTACCATTTGTAATTCTAATGACATTGAAGATGAATACCATTTTGTTTTGATTTGTCCTGTATATGTTAATATAAGAAGAAAATACATTAAAAAGTACTATTATAAACGTCCAAGTGTTTTAAAATTCATAGAGCTAATGAAAACAAGTAATAAGAATGAGTTGTTTATCTTGGTTTATAAAAGAAGCATTTGATTCTCGTAATGATTTTTTGTTTTATCAAAACTAGGTTTATCCTCGAATGAAAAACTATTCAGTGCAGCAGCAGCTGAAGCTTTTCACGCGCACACACCTCTTAACTCACTTTTGAGTTTCAAGTGTTTTAACACCAAGTAGTCCCAATTTGCACTCACGTGCAGTTACGCGGAAATTGCAGTTGTCTTTTAAAAAACGTTAGCTTAAGCCAATTTTGAATGCAAAAACAACACAGACAATGAACAAAGTAAGTTTATACGTTAAACATCCCCATAGCATTCGTTTTGACTACTACTGGCATATTTTGCATAGCCTAAATCGCTGTTCAAATGTGAAGACCGGACATTTTGAGTTTTTTGAAACTGCAAAATTGCCGATTTCTCAAAACGGTCACAAAAAATGGGTAGTCACCAATTTGGCTTAAATTAACAGGAATGATAGATCAGTACCTCTACTACCTTTCCTGAAAATTTCGGCAAAATTCATGACTACCCATTTTTTGAGACCGTTTTGAAAGATGGTTACCCTTTTTTCTCACTCAAAACACACATTATTCAGCCAGGCACGATATAAAAATGTAATATTTCATCTGTATGACCTTAAAAAATTATATACTTCAGAATATTTTGTTGATTTTAGCAGTGATGGGAGAATAATGATTAAATATTTATTTCTCGGCGGATATAATAGCTGATCTTCCATGATCGAGTGCGGATTTATTAAACGAGTTGGCAAAAATATACAATGCGCGGCTTGTCGAGCATCAAATAATGTTTAATGTTTACTGAAGAGTTTAAAAAATAACAGATGATTTTGTGAGATTCTATTTATCACACAAAACTCATACAAGTTGATGGTAAAACTTTCACATTTCTCTGTGATGTCAATTTACCTATATATTAATACCGTATTTCCTCTATTAGAAGAGCCCCCACCTGGTTTAAGAAACCTTACCGTCTTCAATATTAAAAGTTCCTAAAAACACACAATGTTTTTACCGCTAATGGATTTGATTAAATTAAAAGTTCCTAAAAACACACACTGTTTTTACCGCTTATGGATTTGATTACAGGAGTTTTTTACCTTCGACACCAGTATGGTCTATGACATAAACCTTAAAGCGCTATCATCATCAATACAATTACCGCTTTATTTATCTCGTTCCTTTCAATTTACTATTTAGTTTATCTTTTATTATTATTTAATTCATAGGCAACCAACCCGTTTTGTAATTGTCAAGTTTGACAGAAATGTGTATCATATAGATGCAGAGTGATGACAGTAATATACTCGGTACAGTCATGTTTAGGTTAAGTCAATACCGGTGTAACAGTAAAAGATCGCCTACAGTAATTTAATAATTTAATAAGGAAACAGTCGGGGGGAAAGGAGGTGAAATATATTGAAAATTTGTATCATAATAGTAGCACCCCCCCCCCCCCCCCCCCCCCAACCCCACCTTCGCACTTTCCATAGTGCCCGGGTGCTACTGTTAGAGGAAATACGGTATATACGACAGCCCAAGTTAAAATCCCTTTAAAAATAACAGGACACTATTGATTCATGTGAAATTCCATGCATATATCATATGGCTTATATATTTTGTACCACCAATCCATCCTTTTTAACAACTTGTTTTGTTCATTTCAGAGACGCATCATCTGGTTTCCAGATGCCCTTCGTTCTTCAAATACCAATGCAACCCTGAAAGACGTGGATTTAACCAAAAAAGTTGACAATACTGTGATCGCAAGATTCTAAACTCCAGGAAATATATTCATTTAATTTGGCCAAATCAGAAACGCGGTTAATTTTTCTTCGGCCTTATGTGTTACAGTGTATACTTGTTACTACGTATCCCGCTTGAGATGTGTTCGCCTGATCATGATGGTGACCAGTTTGGCAATCCCGAGGACTGAGCAGACATTATTTTTTTAAAGAACCAAAATGAACATAATTATACCTCACAGAGACTATATAATATGTAAAGCTGTTAAAAAACACCAAATGTATACAATGTCGTACATTGACAGTAGATGCTCACATTCAAAAAAACTTTTGGTGTTTTACATCATTTTAACACATTTTAGGCCATATATGACATTGATTTTTTTGTGGTAAGTGAAGTAAATTTCATTATTGTATTTAATAGATGTTTAGTTTATAAATATAATATAAATAAAATATTGTATTATTTATTCTTTGGTTCAGTTGGATAAACATTGTATGTAAAAAAAAGTTTCCATTTGCGTACAGTCATGTATCTGAAACTGAAAAACTGCCTTTTGGGAACACAAGGTCATTTTAATCTATTTATTGTTTATTCAAGCTTTTGAAATAGATCTTTTGTAATTAAAGTGACACATGGGCCGATGATGGCAATCTTGAAGTGTATATCAAGCACTGAATTTGAAATTAGCATCTCGAAACATGTTTTGCTGTACTTAGCGGTACTCGTCTGATAAAGCAAATGTCACTGGTCTAGCCTGGTCAAGTAAAATTCATTGGGTTGAAGAGTGCATAAAAAAATATCCGCATGACGGATATATTTATATGAGAACTGAACACTTATTTTTGTGTCAACTGCTTAGGATGGCAGACACTTATCGATCACTTTGTCCGTCGTCGTCCGTCCGTCTTGCTGTAACCTGCAACCTAACCTTGGCCATCAGTTGAAAAGTATTTTAATTGTGTTCATGAAACTTCACCCACGTCTTCATCTCAATGAATGTTGTTACACATGTGCAATACCTCTGACTTTCATTTTGGCAGAGTTATGCCCTATTTATCAGTCTAACCTGCAACCTAACCTTGGAAATAAGCAAACAGCAGTGTCAGCAGGCGAAGCAAGTGTTCATGGGTGATGGAACACACTTCTAGTTCAAGGTCGACTTTCCCAGATTCCAATGAGACACCTACCCTGACCAGACCCGCATTTTTAATTTTTTTATGGGTGGGGTGGGTGAGGGATAACCAAATAAATTGGACTGCAGCTTTGTTTTAGTATTATTTGATGTGAAATATGGCTGCATATGGTGATACTCGCCAATAAAAAATAAATAAAAAAACATTTGCGGGTGGCCAGTTGAGTTCCATAATTCCAGATTGGCCATCAAAATGGACAACGAGAAGCAGAACAGCGGTCAGCCTTTTTAAATATAGTCTACAGACTACTTTTCAGACTTTAGTGTGAGCCCCTTCACCGAATACCGAATACGCACCTGTACTGTAGACGTTCAATGACTTTACACTCGTTATATTTTTTGACCGACAGTGCCGTGTCGAACATTTTATCGTTTTAGCGTGTACATTTTATAAAGAAATACCATGATGTTCGTAACATGTAGTACACGCCATGTACTATTTAAGCTTAAACAACATATGTTTATTATCTCCTTGTATTTCATAAGAAAAGAACACAAGTGTTACCATTTTTAAACGCATTTTAACAATGACATCTCTTACGAGTTACTTCCCCTCGCTTCGGAATTTTAAATGGGTGAATCTCAAAATTTCTCGCGCAGTAAAGCATCTAAAAGTCAATACAGCTGAAGATGACGAATCTTAAATGGGAACTAAAATTTTAATCATGTAAACTTGTTACAATCTTCCAGATTACGCGTTTAAAAAAAAAGAAAATGGCGGCTGTTTCACTTTTTTTTGACGTTGACGGAAAATGACGTACTACTTTCCGTTGTCATGTGTTGCTATGATAAGTGGACGGCGGAGCTAAAAACCACTCTGCTTCCCACCTGATTATCAATTAATTATTTATATTACTGCTTTTGTGATAATGAGAACAAAATTGTTTTTTTGTTTTTTTTAATTTAATATTTAATTTAATTTGCGTAAGTTAAAGTTCAGTGTCATTTCCACATTTTTATTCAATTATTTAATATTTCAAATTATTCAATAATACAATTTATTTGAAACTAGTATGCAAAATTATGTTTTTGTTGTTTGTTTGTTTTGTTTATTCTGTCACGTATAAATGTTTGCATATTGTATATGATGATAAACTTGTAAAGTTTAAATCAATAAAAAAATATCTGTCTGTCTGTCTGTCTGTCTGTCTGTCTGTCTAAAAGAATTATAGGAGACGATATTATTGCACATTAACATATAACATTCAATAATTCATATCATCAGCAAAAAGCAACAGTATTAAAGTGATATCATTAAATGATAAACCACCATCTATTCTGTTTAATAAGAACAATTCTAAATCTTCTATGAATATAGAAAACATAATCGGTGAGACAATATCACCTTGCTTTAGACCGATAGAAATATCAATGAATTCGGAGTAAGATCCACAGGACTTAACACATGCTTTAACTGTATCATACATGGATCTAATTATCCTAAGCATTTTCCCGTTGACACCACATTTATATAGTTTTAACCACAACGCGTTTCTGTAGACAGAATCAAACGCTTTTTTCAAATCTATAAATGCGCAATAAAGTCTTTTTTTGTCATTTAAAATGTTGTTTATAATGCTATGCAAAATAAATATTGCATCTGTTGTTGACCTCCCTTTTCTAAACCCGAACTGAGAATCAGATATGATATTATTATTTTCGCACCATTTGTCAATCCGCGTATTCAAGATGCTTGTAAATAGTTTACTCATACAATTAATTAATGTAATTCCCCTGTAATTGTTAACAGAGTTTATATCGCCTTTTTTATGTAGAGGAATCATAAAACCCTTAGACCAGCTTTCCGGAAAGCAACCTGTATCGAAGATAATATTAAAAATATCAGTAATATGACCCGATAATATAGCACAACTAGCAATGAAATATTCATTAAGCATAAAATCGCCCGAAACCGCCTTATTTTTATTTAACGCTTTTATTGCCGACTCTACCTCGGCTACGCTTATCCTTTTATCTAATTCTTCGAAAATTGGGTCATTATCATTGAACTCATGATTAGCATTAAAGTTCTCTGATTCTTCTGAAATAGATGTTTTTATATCTTTAAATAAATTTGAAAAAAAGTTCTCAAAATCATCCACAGATATACTGGCATTTACGATTTTTCGTTTCGAAAAACGTCTCCAAAATTCTCTAGGCTTTGAACGTCGCATATTTTCAAACTCTTTCGCTTGCTTAAATTTAAACGCGCGTCGTTTCTTTTTAATTAATCTCTTATAAGCTTGTTTTAGATTAGCAAGCGATGTTCTATTTTCATTTGACTTTAATCTGTTAAACTCATTCAATGAATTTTTATAAAGTTGTTTAGACTGGTAGCATTCTTCATCGAACCATTTTTTCGTGTCACTATTTTTAATTTGAAATCCCGACGAAGTGATTTTGATGTGCTTCATAAAATGTGGGTCAGCGACTTCACGCATTGTACACGTAAATTGCGATACAAGATTATCTACACTATTCGTGCTATCTGAATTAAAATTATCGAACAATGCATTAAAACATGGCAATTTACCAATAATACCCCGTCGAAACTGTTCCCTATGCAATTCGTCCCATTTTATAGACTCAGTTTCGTATGAACGTTTATCATTCCCGTCGTGCGTTTTGCCAGCAAGAGTGAACGATAACGGTGCATGGTCACTAAATTCATTAAATGCATGTATACAAAAATCGCTCACACATGGAAAATCGCGTTCTTTTAACAAAAGATAATCAATTACGCTGCTTCCATGCCTATTAACGTACGTTATACATCCCACACCACAATCTGACCATAATCTACCATTGGCCAATCGAAAAGAAGTAGCTTTACACAAGTCCAATAACCTGTTACCTTGTGGATTCGCACATGTATCTTGTGAGGCCCGCTTTAGGGGGTTATCTGGTATATAATCAGAGTAATCAATATCATTAATTACACTATCACATACAATAAAATCGCACCTATTTGACACTCTGCCATTACAATCACCTGCAATAAATGTTTTACCTAAAGATTCATAATAATATAGATCATCTTGCAAAAGCTGAAAAAGATCAGTATGTATTGCATTAGCTGCGGGTGAATCGTCAGTCCATAAATAAACTCCACCTAGATAAATGTCATTATCATTTCCAAAATAACGTTTATCCAATTTTAACCATATAATAGTGTCATGGTGGTTTTTTATACAGATAAGAATGTAAGAATTATACAAGATTCAAGATTCTTTATTAAGTAACGTAAACATTACAATGTTTCTTGTTACGTGATACAATGAATAATATTATATACAACAGTCAGTCATGATAAGTATGTGCATAGACAATGAGCAAAACATGATTTATACGGAAAAGATGTACAAACAGATATTGTACGTGAGGTTGTACTAAGTACATTGAAAAAAATAATAGAACAATGCAATGTGTATGTATGTACATATATACATATTGAAATATCATGAAGAACGTTAAAGCATATAGATGTGCAAACGATGGTGTAATATTTACTTTAGGTGAGATTTACAGTACATTTTCATGACGATTAACTATGTTTTGTCGAATAATTGTCGCTTGATATACAAATTTACAAAGTTTTGAGATAACAGAAAAACTAACAGACTGCATTAGCTCAATAAATTTATAAACGCTTGGTCTAACAAAGTAACTTGATTTGATATATTGTTTTCGAATGTCAGTGTATGCTAGACATATACAAATAAAGTGGTATTCGTCTTCTAGATCACCAGAATTGCAAATTAAACAGTAGCGTTGATCATGGTCAATTCTGTTAACACCATAACGACATGTTTCAATCCGCAGTTGATGCGAAGACGATCTTACCTTAGTAAGTGCAATACGAAATTTCTGTGGTATTTTATCGAGATAATACTCATAATTGAAAGTGGTCATAAATAGTCTGTATGTACACAAAGATCGACTGTTATTAACAGTAGTATACCATGATTGAACAAATTGATCGATTATTCTTTGCTTGAACAAAAGATGAAAAGTAAGTAAATTGTATCATTTAACAATGCTTTGACACGAGAAACCCAATTAGTTTTACCCCTATGACAGTCGAATGTTAATGACTTGTACAAATGTTGTAAAATGATATTGTCAGATCTAACAATTTTGCACCAATACTTAACAATACGTACATATCTATTAACATACATAGGATATCTACATAACTAACCATATATAGCAGCATTACAAGTAGATTGTTTTACATGCAACAGAGATTTAAGGAACTTTAGATGAATTCTTTCAATTTCTTTACTTTTACTAAATCCCCATATTTCACAAGCATAATTTAATATAGAGCTAACGAAGGCATCACATAGCTGACATATTGTACTAGGTTTCAGGGAATAGTTACGTATATTAACAAGTAAAGTATTTAGTGCTTTTAAACCTTTACCAGCTAATGTTTCTTGGTTTAATTTATAATTACCTGTATAATTAAAGACAGTACCAAGATAATTGAAATTGTTTCCATTGGTATATTATCGTAAGTCCATTTCTCGTCATTTTTGATTGGACTTCGTTTTCTAAAAACAACAATTTTACTTTTATCGGGATTTACTTGTAGTCCCCAATTACTGCAATAAGAATGTAGAAGATCTAAACTTTTTTGGAGGTCATTGGGTGATTTACCTACTATCACCATACTATACAGTGTGGCAGCACTATACAGCTGGTCATTGAGCTCGATGTTAAAAGAAGACGCCATAAACCAAAAGTTGTTAATACATGCGACGTGTAGGATTCAGATATGTAATTAAAGTTAGATTCCTTCTAACTCGAACCCTCAGGTCCTTTTGTACTAAGGTTGCCTGATTAATGACTGATACAGACTTGTACTCAGCTGTTCAACTTGTAGGCTATGTTACAAGCGAGTTAGCATGCCACAGAGGTTGATTGACAGTCAAAGGGTATCTAAAGGAATCGAAGTTCTGAAATGCGGTTTCCAGCTGCGCCCTCTATTGTTCATGGGTTAAGTTTCCACAAACATTGGCCATGTGTTCTGTTGGACAACACATGTCTTTGGTACAGGTTACAGTGTTCGTAATATTGTATCAAACCTCTGGTGGATATAGGCTTGATTAACAGATCGGAACTATATATGGTCGTTAATTATGCCCCCGAGGCGGATGGTGAATATATATATTAACTTTATTCAGCATTAAACATTCAGTACAACGTTTATAGCCTACACACAATACATATTCAATACAGTGAGAACATCAAAAACATGGCATACAAAATCTACATTAAAGTTTACAGAGAAGCGTTATAGCTTTTTTATTTCTTAAATGGAGAAAAGGTTGCAATGTAGTAAAGAAATTTAAACTTGCATTTCATTTCGAAGTTTAAATGCATAATAAACATATTTTGATAAGCTTATAATTGTTCTGTTCGAGTTATTAGACATTAACGCATCAAATTTGTTTATCGTGGGCCATCTGCAAAAGTAAGGTTTAAAATATTTCTGTCTTAAGTGTCTATATATTGGACATACAAGCAAAAAATGGTATTCGTTTTCTACTATAATTTGGGTACAGTGTATACATTTCCTATTTTCTCGCGGGATATTTAGATATCTACCATTTTCAATGGCTAAATTGTGAGAGGAGAGTCGAAATTTACCCAGTGCTATTCGGAATTTGTTATCATCTAATAGGTTCAAATATTTTTCCATATCAAAACTGTGTTTATAGCGGCAGTATGATTCTAACCTGTTAAGAGTTATTGATATTTGAATACCAACTTTGATGATATGAGTCAATCAAGCGTTGTTTTATTAATTCAAATGGAATATCTGCTTCAAATTGATATAACCAAAAATCAGAAAATCCAAGGTTGTCAAGGATATCTTTAATTTGGTATGCCCAATTGGACCCGTTATAATTATTATGATTATCAACATCGTTTTTCAACATTATATTATTTTTTTTGGCCAATATATTTTCATTAAGATGTAATACTTTTAACCAATATCTGAGCATATTAAGTTTTCTCTTTATAATGAGTGGTACGCGACCTACTTCACCGTATAAACCTGTGAGATTGGTAGACTTCTTGACCCCTAAAATTCTTCTACAAAATTTCGTATGGATAATTTCAATATCTTTAGCCTCATGCATTCCCCAAACTTCTGAGCTATAGTTTAATACAGAGGCAACTAGCAGAATAAACAAGCAAAACAGATGGAGAACAAATTACCTGTAATGTGGATGGGAAAGAAACTGTTGCAGGTAAATTGGGCTTTCGTCGAACATTAGCCTGCCCAACTGTATTGTGAGGGTGCCATGAAACACAAAAATCTTCCTCAAATCCCCCAAATCCACCTCAATTCCAACAAATATAAGTTGTAAAACGCTGTTATTGTACCATATATTCCTCAAAAATGAATAACTGTCATGGTCCAATGAAAGTCTAGTGTGAAATGGGGTTCCAATGGCAGTTATCCATTGGTTAGAAACCCTCTGAAGCCCGAAAAGTATGTGGTTGAATTTCATGAATGTTAGGTTATATGTATACTCTTTCATACCGTTCATATTATCGTTTTAAATTAATTCATTTAGGCCTAAGTTACATGATAATTATTTTGATGTAGAATGTTGCGACTTGATTTCACGAGTATCGCGCAGACAGTACAAAAGAAACAATTGGGAGAACTTGATAGTTTGACAGGGTGCTGGGCGGACCTTATCAACGCACAATACGATGTCCACGAGAGATAGAATGTGACAGTTAGTTTCTTGAGTATCGTGTAGACAACTACAACTAGAAAAGAAACACGTGGGCGAAGTTGCTGGTTTGACACGGTACTCAGTGTGGACCCTTTTGGGACATTTTTACAATGTTTTTCACAATGAGTTTTTACATTTTGCTCGGGGATAGTTATTTTTGCACACATTGTGACAACATATTAAGTTTTTTTTAAACTCATATATACATGTATGAAGAAATAAATATATATTTAATAGATAATTAATGTGTATTTGAATTGCGACCTGTCACCTTAGCCTACAGATTTTCTGATTTGAGAATCTATAGTTTCCAGTTGGTACCACGAGGAGGTGTGACTAGGACTTGTTGTTATATAAAGCGTAATTCATAACGTTTTATATTACAACCATTTACCAACCTTTCCGGCTTCTCAGTGCACTGTCATGTTGTGGGAGGAAACCGGAGTACCCGGGGAAAACCCACGTGTCCGAGAGGGCAACTCTCTATAACAAATCCGAGACAGGGCAACTAACCCGGTTGGAATTGATGAAAAGTGAGTGCGCTTCCCGACACCCTTAGCTGGCTGGCTGGCTGGTTCGCTGAGCTGGCTGGCTGGTTAGTGTATTCGTCATTTTCAGCACATTTTAGGCTATATATGATAGTCGATTTTTAAGTGGTGGATGCAGACCACCGACTTTTTCCAGGGAAGACGGATGTATAATCTGGAAGACAGGCTGTAAATGCATTACAAGAAAGACGGGTGTAGAATCTGGAACATAGGCTGGAGATGTATTACAACGAAGACACCAGGTTGGTTGGTAGTTGAATGGTGTATTTCGTCATTTTCAGAACATTGAATAAATTAAATAAATCAGTCATTTTAAGTGGCAGATGCAGACCAACATTTTTTTCCTATGAAGGCGGATGTATAATCTGGAAGACAGGTTTGAGATGTATTACGATGAAGAATCTGGAATGGTCTGTCATTTTAGCATGATGTAGAATCTGGAAGTTGGGCTGGAGATGTAAACATTGAAATCGGATATAACATCTGGAAGATGGACTAAAGATTTATTACAATGATGTCGGTTGTAGAATCTGGAAGACGGGTGAATATGTATGTGGAATATTTGTAGTTTGTTTGTCTGGCGTTTTACGTCATTTTTACACGTTAGGCCGCCATAGTTGGTTGGCTGGCCGAGTGCTGTTTAACGTCATTTCAGCAAATTTTAGGCTATATATGACATTCGATTTTATGCAAAACTGACACAAAGTGCGATATAATCAAGCTTTATGCTTTGTGGTTTCAGAAGATGGATGTAGAATCGGCACATGTTAGGCCATATATGACGGTCGATTATATGACTGTATGCCTCCCGCCATCCGTTAAGAATCAATACTTCTCACTTGACAAGTCGATCTCCCAGTGGGGTTCGAAACCGCAGCGGGAATCTGGAAGATGGTTTGAGATGTGTTACAATGAAGACGGTTGTAGAATCTGGAAGATGGGTTTAAGATGTATTACAATGATGACTATTGTAGAATCTGGAAGATGCGTTTGAGATGTATTACAATGAAGACTGTTGTAGAATCTGAAAGATGCGTTTGAGATGTATTACACTGAAGACTGTTGTAGAATCTGGAAGATGCGTTTGAGATGTATTACAATGAAGACTGTTGTAGAATCTGGAAGATGCGTTTGAGATGTTTTACAATGAAGACTGTTGTAGAATCTGGAAGACGCGTTTGAGATGTATTACAGTGAAGACTGTTGTAGAATCTGGAAGATGTGTTTGAGATGTAATGAAGACTGTTGTAGAATCTGGAAGATGCGTTTGAGATGTATTACAATGAAGACTGTTGTAGAATCTGGAAGATGGGTTTGAGATGTCTTACAATGAAGACTGTTGTAGAATCTGGAAGATGCGTTTGAGATGTGTTACAATGAAGACTGTTGTAGAATCTGGAAGATGCGTTTGAGATGTGTTACAATGAAGACTGTTGTAGAATCTGGAAGATGCTGTGGGCGATTGCGGGTTTTCTAACTAGATGAAAGAGTAACGACGTCTCTGCGTTTCTATATCAACTAAACAACTATATCAAAAAACATCGGAAGTGACGTCAAACGACGCCACGCAACAACTCGCGTCAATAACGTCACATGATAATAACATGAAATTGCGCTAAATCCCCGACATACTGGGGGCCGCAAAATGCAAATGTACTAGCTGAAATTGTTTAAAGTCATAAACAATACTCTGAAGAAATGCATCAATCCTTAAATCAATTAAAGTTTATCGTTACTTATATCTCAAGAAGCTATGTTAAATACGGATCACTGCTGAGAATAACGTATTAAATATGTTAAAGTCCTTCAGATTTTCTGAATCTAAATGTCTCTCTGTGAATAGAAATTTACACTGTAAGTATATATCTTGCAACATATAACTTACTGAAGACAATATTCTTCAAACACTCGTAAAGATGTATGAATTTACATCACTTGACGAAAGTTCATTGTCTTTAAAACTTCACTGCGAAATGTGAAAACTATCGCGATTTAAAATTAATGATCACTATTTTCAGTGATTTCAAGAGGGTATAACTTCGCTATAGGTCTTGTTGTATATCCATCACTGGTACGGATCTTCGCATATCGTGTATATCCGTCTCTTCCGGGAGTAAGTTCTTCCACGACAGCAAGTTTCCATCGCAACCTCGGAATCTCATCGTGCACCTGCACCACGTCACCGACTTGTATCGTCTGCTCATTTTTACCGGTTTTTGTATGCCGTTCTCGTAAGGCCGTTAAGTATTCGTTTTTCCACCTAACCGAAAAACTCTGCAGTAATGTTTGTAGTTTTCGAGCCCGTTTGGAAATATTCTGCTGGTTGCTTCCAATTTCGAACTGGATGTCGTTCTGTGGTAACGATGTAAGTCTCCGCCCATGAAGTAGATGTGAAGGAGTGAGTGGCACGGGTTCCAACGAATCGCCGGAAGTGACGTAAGTCAGTGGTCTGTCATTAAGTACGGCTTCAGCTTCGGTTAACACCGTCTGGAGAGACTCGAACGTGACACAGGTACGGCCAAGTGTTTTCTTTAGTGTGGTTTTAACAATACCGATCATTCTCTCCCACCATCCGCCGAACCAAGGAGCTCTGTTTGGTATAAACCGCCATTCGGTACCTTTCTTGCTTAATTCGTCTCGTAAGACGGTTGATTCGAACATCTTCTTCAAAATGTTTGACGCTGCGTGGTATGTACTGGCGTTATCTGATATGATAAGTGTGGGTACAGATCTTCTGCTAACAAACCGTCGGAAAGCTAGTAGAAATGATTCTACAGTTAAGTTGTGTACAAGCTCAAGATGGACTGCCCTTGTTGACGCGCTAAGTTTTTCCGTACTTCAGAGGGCAGTTTATCGAAAATAACAGGTACAAGAAGCGTTCCATAGGATTCTTGGTACTGACCGAGTGATTCGAGTCCCCGTATGTAATTTTCCATCTTGTCGTAGTAGTTTCTCAGACTCTGTAGACTGTTGCCTGGAGACGGAAGTTGTAGCAACGCCTGCATATATGCGTGTGTTATCTTATGAACCTGGCCAAAACGTTCGTGAAGGAGGTCTACGGCCTTGGTATAATTTGCGTTTGTTAGTGCAAATCCCTCAATAGTTCTGGCTGCATCGCTTTCCACTTGTGATCTGAGATAATTGAATTTCTGAACGTCGGTCAAACTTTGATTAGTATGTACAGAAGAATTGAAAGAGTCCCAGAATGATTGCCACTGTAGGATATTACCATCAAATACCGGAAGTGATAACTTCGGCAGTTTGTGAAATTGCGACGAATTTGAAGACAAAATACTGTTTGTATTAATAACACTGAACTGAGTTTGAAATCCGCCATTTTCTTCAGATGATGAAGACTCGTGATGTCTGGGAAGAACTAATGGATGTTCTGTAACTGCTGTTTTCTCTCGATCATCGATGTAAGCTCGTAGTTTTCTGATTTTTATTTCAAGTGTCAAAGTGTATTCTTCAC
>JAWPHD010010548.1:0-92714 GCA_037043455.1 Cyrtodaria siliqua
ATTGCCGTGTTGTGATTGAATGAATTTTGGTAGAGTTATGACCCCTTAAAGGTTTTAATACACTAACTTTGTACAGACTAGTTCTCCTGAACCTCTGGCTGGATTTTAACGAAACTTGTAAGGGACAATCAGTACCAAGCCTAGTTGTGCATATCATTGCTGTGAAAGTGTTTTTGGCAGAGGTATAGGCTTTTAAAGCGGTGTATGTACTGCCCATGATGAGGACAAGATATTAACCTACTTAACATTCAATGACTGTATTACATTACTTATATTGCCTATTAATGCTGCCTTGTTTGTTAGAGATTATAACCTGGCGGGGATATCTTTATTTACACTGTCCCGTTTATTGGGATGACAGGAGGGCAAGAGTGAGGTTTGGTGCACCCTAGAACCTGGTTTAAACACCAGCGGCCGTTTTTGCCACTGACCGTTTCTAATGTCAACCCTTGTGTGTTTGTGATGTCTTATCTTGCCTTTTATTCATCTTTAAAATAGTTCTTCGTTTCTCTGTGTGTTTGTGGTTGATTGCCGTCCTTCAATGCTACTTTCTTTTCCTGTTCGATTTTATATCTACTGTTGGAATTAACTGACTGCTTTTCTTTCTCATGTTCTTCAGTTATAGGGAGTGATTGCCTCGCCACCGCCGATTGCCCAGTAAAGAATGCCCAGTGTTACCGTCCACCTAACAGAAATAATGGTAAATGTGTCTGCAAACAAAGATACAATTGTGGAGCTCGTAAGTATCATTGGGTTAGATGTACTAGTATTTAACTAATTTCATCCACTGTCTGTGGGATTGAACCTCGAAATTACATTTTTCCATTTTTCTCACAAACATTATTCCGCAGCATTTTACAGAGCTGTTCATAACCAAAGACGAGAGCGCGCAAAACGAGACGTTCGTTAAAACAATTAGAGTATTAAATTATTTTTTTTTCATTGCATTTAAATAAGTGAAAGAATTGACGGAGAATAAGTTTAGTCCAATGATAATAGTACTCTGATTTTTCTCTTTCTTGGTGAAAAATATAAAAGGACGTAATTTCAGTATAGAACAACATCATTTTTGTCCCCACCCCCACCACCCTAATCATAGTCAAGATCATATGCGACGCTTGCTTACATGTATTTGTACGACAAACACCTAGAAGCTATCTTCTAAAAATATGTTTGAGGTGGTAGCCATTTTACCGAGAATCTGATTGGCTGACACAGACGCACCTGACAGTAAGAAATGCACAGTTTTAGAAATCTATCAATAAAAAGGAGGAAAGAATCATCAATATATCGACGAATTAAATGAAGATGGTTAAACTTGAATGCATGGTGTTTTACGGCTCGTCGACACATTAATAGGTCATATTTTGCGCAAAAAATGATGAAAGATTAAGATATGAAGTAGTAATTAAAAACAATGTCAACAAACATATTTTATTAAAATATATTTAACTAGAACGAATTCGACAGCGCTCTATCGCAAAATACCCACGTTTTCTTTACACAGGTCAAATCCCTTTAACCTGTATCCATTTTACATGTAATTGTTTTATTGTTCTTTGATAATCAGATAAAAAAAAGCACTATTTATGCTTTTCTGTATACCTGTATGGCACTGTAAATGAATAACATATATTTAGGGTATTTGTGTATTTTGGGTGTACGGGGACCCCTATCCGAGAGTCCCATGGTGACCCTGGGGCAAATTATACTGATATTCCCAAAATCATTACATTTTATTGAGACAGAAATTTATTTAAAAAAACACCCAATTTACCTCTGTCACCCTCTCAGCCAACCCGCCCCGCCCCCCCCCCCCCCCCCCCCCCCCCCCCCACATACATTTGAGACATAAAACAAATTTGACCCCCTGTTATTCTCCACCCACCAACCACCTCATCCATCCCTAAACCCAGGGAAACAGTCTGAGTTCTGAGTTTTAAATAATAAATCATTTGACATGCTATGTAATCCTTTCATAGACGACAATGTATACCAATTAATGTGCAAAGGCGTGGAAAATGACAATGTAATTGAATTATTAGTGCATTTGATGCCCCTTCCCCAAGGCCCCGCCGATGACGTAGAAAAAAACAATTGTATACAGTATAATCCCATCATCATAACGTTTCATTTGAGACATAATTAAAAAATCAAACGACACCCCCATAATACCCTCTCTCTTTCCCCCATCACCCCCTACACACATACACCCAACCCTTGGGCAGACGTGAAAGATTGAAATAATAAAAGTGTTTGGTATGTTGTTAATATTTCATAGACGAGTTAACATACCAAGTTTATACGCAAATTACGAAAAATAGTAAATGAAATTTTAGTGCATTTGACCTTTTGAAAACCTGTGCAGACGGCACACGTCAGAATTTGAAATAATAAAATCATTTGATATGTTGTTTATCGTTCATAGAGGATTACATATATCAAGTTATGTGCAAAAATAAGGAACAATTACAGTGTAAATGCAATTTTAGTGTATTTGACCTTTTGACACCCCTTACCCTGTAAATTAAATGTTAGTGTATTAATTTGACCTGTTGACAACCTTTAACCTGGCCCCACGGGTGATGTAGGATAGAAAAAAATAAACAGTATTATCCCATCAACATAATATTCCATTTTAGACATAATAACAAAAAGAAAATTATCCCACCCAACGACATCTCTCTCTCTGGGCCCATGGGCAGACTTCCGAGTTTGACTTATGTTGTTTATCTTTCATAGACTGATTACATATACCAAGTTGTGTGCACAAATATGGAAAAATGACAGGTAATTGAATTTGTATTGCATTTGACCTTTGACAACCCCACCCCCTCCCGCCCTTCCCCACCCCACACACACCCACCCCCGCCTCTCTTGCACGCCGTCATTATATGGTTATGGTGAAGTCATATCCTAAGCTTGGTTGAATTTCGATCAGCGGTTAAGGAGGAGATATGGTAACGATATGGTAACGGAAGGACGGACAGACGGACAAACGGAGGCTATTTTAATATACCCTGTTTTTTACAAACGTGGGTAAAAATTAGGGACATTTGGTTCCGGTATAAAATGAACGAGACTATGTCAGAAATAATATATAATTAGGACAATATTTTCTTACAATGATTCCTGCCACTGAATATTTTAACATACATTATGACATAATTGTAATATATTGAAATGATTGCAAGGTTTATATTTGGATGGCCTCGACCCCACGAGACCTGTTGCAAGGTGAATAAAGAATCTTCATTTCAGTCAACCACGAAACACAAAAACAAACACGCAAACAGACAAACGAGAAGGCAAAAGTAATAAAAAATGCAAACGACATCACAAACACAAAAAGGTTGACAATAGGGCTTCCGCCTTGGAACCAAATGTAAGCCAAATGTACGCCTTACATATTGAAATCTTCATTCGGCAACCTCGTTCCATATTCATTTTGAAAAAAAATCCAGAATTTTAATAACAGCTCAAAAGTTTCAATAACTCCTCTTGGATCACCTGTTTTGAGAAAATAGCATATAAAAGTAGGTTTAGAAGTCGAACAGGAAATGAAGCATTCAAGGAGCAACCAAAACAACCCACAGAAACAAACAAAACATACAAACTTGAATAAAATAAATGATATGACATTACAAACATAAAAAGGTTGACAATAGGGCTACCGCTTTATAACGGTATGTAGCAAAAGGTTTTAAACCAGGTTCTAGATTGCACCAAACCTCACTCTTACCAATAAAACGGGACAGTGACAATAAAGATATACCCGTCAGGTTATATTCTTAAACAAACAAACCAGTAATTTAATAGGCAATATAGTACGTATAACGCATAAATGATCATGTATATATGAAAATAAAAAGGCCTAGATAGCCGCAAAGCAAGTACTCACTGACATGGCCGAGGCCAGGGGAACAAAAAGTTTTGTGTTAAGGGTGGGACAAGACAAGATTTAAGACAAACACCAATCGCTACCGTCCTATGAGGATTTAGGTAGACGTCATCATAGGGTCCGTCAATTTCCGGTCATCGCACAATCAAATAGGAAAGCATAGTGGAAAACTGTAAATGCGTCGATTACTTAACATGCAGTGCGTTGCAAAATGATAGGGTCAAAACCTCCTTTGATAACGTTAGCTCTAAAGCTCTAGAAAAAAAGTAAGATTTATTTAGAGTTAAGCGTTTATGCTTTGGACAAATTAGAAATGTATCTTATAATTTATAATTGATATGTATATATTGTGTGTTATATAAGACGATACAATTGCATTAACGTTCATGGTTAACATTTAATAAACATATTGAAATCGTATTCGTATTGTAACATAGTTATCTTATTTGGGGTTAATTATGAATGTTTTATTAATAATTAAATTGGGAAAGTGGAATGATATACTGAATTCCGAACACAGTTGCTTTAATAAATAAGTGTACGTGCCTCTTTAAATGCACTGAACAATGGCTAACATTGACATGTCGATAATGTAGATCTATCACATATTCTCATGCAGACGTGAAACTTGCATCAGCAAAGCACTGATTATTAGTAAATTAACATGTTGCAATAAGTTGGATATAATATGCAAAATATTTGGCGCCGATTTTGTATAAATATTAAGGTAACCGGGACCAGAGTGAAACAGACATCAGATCAAATCAATAGATCAGTCAGGACCTGAGTGTGTCAGACTGTTTTCAGCCATGGTGTATATTAAAACTATTTTTAAAATGGAAGAATCTTTATTCTTTAAAGTACACAACCAGAAGTAACATTTTTCTCAGGACGTTGGGGAGACATACTGCTGGTACCTGCGAAAACACATCCTCCCTTTCAAAAAACGAACAAAACAATCATTTTACAGTATAAATTCTAACAAGTGATATATGTTACAGTGAGTACATACAGATTCCAGATTAAAACGCATCACGATGGGCGGGCCGGAACACATTCAGACGTTGATGTCAACATTATTGGGTACAACGGCGTAACAAGTGGTATAGTCCTAGCACAAGGGTGGAACACATTTGAAAAAAACAGCTTTAAAGAATTTATCAGAAAGACACATGACGTAGGCAGGGTATGTTTTTCTTTTGTATGACTACACATTTGAGTAGGAGATCGATTATATTATTGACTGGCCTTAACCTTTGCCATACTGACTCCCAGTTACAGTATAGACCTTCCGGACATGGAACACTTTATCAAAGAATATAAGAATCTTTCCAGGGTATCCGGTGAAGATAGGGAAATCAAACCCGAGGTATAAGTATTTTTATCGGAACCAAGGCTCTGCCGAGGTTCCGATTAAAACACTTATACCGAGGGTTGGAATTCCCTATCTGAACCGAATACCCATGATAGATTATTTTTCTTGTATATCAGAGACATGTTGTTCGTTGACGCCGCCAGCTACTAACGTTTTGCATGTTTTCTACCCTAGGGTGAGATGGAAATATCTAGCCCCGGTATAATGACGGATATCCTTGTCCGGTATGCAAGAAATGTCTGTATGGTCTAATTTGCAAATTCATTGAAATAACAGGCACAATTATTGTTGTTGTTGTACCAGAAGAGCTATAAATTAATAGTTAGCATGCACTATGTAAATGTCCTGCATTCTGAAGCATTACCATCTATAAATGTCGTACATACCATCTATAAATGTCGTACATTCCATCTATAAATGGTTTACATACCATCGCAAATGTCACAAGAAGCGATTACCTAGTAATGTAATTATATGCAGTTTTGAAGTTTCACAAAATTATATCTGAGGAAATACACAGAGGAAATGAAACACAACTGCGTTAGTTTCAGTTAAGTTAAGTCGGGCCTGAATGCGATTAATGAACAATGAGTAAGTGTTACTTCTGCTGTGCATTTCAGGGTGCCTAGACGTCGAATATGAATCCAGATTTATTTTATTACTTGCTATATGTTTTCATACCTGACATGGTTAGATAGAATGAAAATAGACGCTCCTGGATCTGTTTCAATTTTGCCATGGCCACCGTGATGTTTCACAAAGCCTAAAATGCATTTTGGCACCTTGTTTACATTGTAAAAATTAAAACAACATGCCGGCTTTATTTTTAGAAATAGTCGTCTGGGCATGTCTGTTTCTAGGATTTGTATGTACCATATGTCTGCCTCCACCACAAAAAGTCGACCGTCATATATAACCTTATATGCGTTGAAAATGACATAAAACATCATAGATAAGATAAACTTTATTAATACAAAAGACCAAATGGCCTATCAGTATACAATATAAAATACACATAATATTTATAATTAAACCGTCAATGGTTTGCAGTAATCAATTTTAACAGTATTACTAGTATGTAGTATATTCATTATTGTCTAACTGTCAATACATGTTTGTTATTTTCAAATATATCATACAAGCAAACATTCTATCTAACTATATCAGGTATGAAAACATATAGCAAGTAATAAAAAAAAATATCTCGATTTATATTCGACGTCTAGGCACCCTGAAATGCACAGTAATAGGCTAAAGGCCAGTAAGGTTTGTGAGATAAAACGTTGTCAGTAGCAAGGTCGAAAATGAATATCTCGACAGAAACTATTTATTTATGCTCACCTAGAGTCTGGTTTGTCTGAGCCACTGGGCTCGCTTTATCTGGTGCCAGTATATATCGTCGGAGCCATTCCAAATACGGCATCTCGTTTCTGCTGAAATACTTTGAGACTGAAACACTAGTAGCAAGAAATAAAAAATATATTAATTACAAAATAAGTCTAGATCAGCATGATATCATTATCAGTGTTGATTTGTTTAGAAAATACTTATGGAAATAACGGTGTATTCACATGAAATACGATAGTTGTTAAGACAGGCATTGCGTGAATGGTTTTATTATACCTTCAACATGGTCTAAGTCATTACCAACAAATCAGTAGCTCGATAAAAATCAGCTTTTGATATTTCAAAAGTTTGCGAAAAATGACATAAAGCACGAACTTTTTGATACGTTTGTTAATGACATAAGTTTTGACATTATACGACGTTTTGGCGTCAAAGTTTGTCTGACGTCGTTGGGTTTTTATTTCCATCTTGCATAAATTTTAGACATTTTACTGTAATGGAACTCATTATGAATTAATTTGAATTTAAATTCGCCAAAATATCGTTAGAGTTCTACACTATTTGGCTTGATGACTTTCACATAGTTCATACATCAACTATGCTTAGTATCAATGTATATGTTTGTTAACTATACGCCACTATTTGATTTGATGTGTTTTATCTCTAACGTGGGTAAAACTAACTTCGTTTTATTATTTTATTGGTTATATACATTAAACTAAACGTCATACAACAATGTTATGTGATAATATATTTTCTCTACATGCCAGACCAAAGTCAAAGTCTAGAAAATATTAATTAATATGCTAGAGGCAAGCCTCTTTAATAATTGACTACATCAGCAACATGACGATGTAATTATTTGATACATTTTAAGGACCGGTAATTTCATGCAATACACGACTAAATAAATGTTCAATACTACTTAAATATTGTTTAACGTTTAGTAATACTATATTCTTACATGTGTTACAGGTTCGACAACTGAATTTCACGCTCAGTGATGGATATTATGATAGTGATTGGTTCCCAGCCTGGATATCGCTGTACACGGAGTCAAGGCGCGAATATTGCATCATTCGAAGTGATCATTTTACATGGGTAAAGAAGGGGCGGACCACTACGTTACCAGCTGAAGGTAATATAGCATTTGTATTGTTGTCTACTTTATTAACATGCAATACGATAAATATCCGCCGGAACTGTACTGTACTGTAATACTGTAATACGTACCACGAATATTGCATTATTCGAAATACACATACATGGGTAAAGAAGGGGCGTACCACTACGTTATTATGGTAATATAGCATTGTATTGTTCTCTACTTTAATAACATGCAATACGATAAATTTCCACCGGAACTGAATCATACTTGCAATTCAAATCAAAGAAATAGTGTTATCCTCTGATCGTAAGGTCAGTACGGATTATTCGCCCTGAAATTTTGATGTGGTGAGAGCAGTTTATTTAATCTTGGTGCAATAATTCAATAAGACGAATTGTCGCATTCTAATGTTAGGTCTGTATTTTAAAGGTCAATGCGAGAAATGAGAAAGGCTTCATTCTAGTCTTTATTGTATTGTCAATAAATAAGGGCTTTTTATTTCTCATGATCTTTTCAATTCTTGTGGCAGTCATTGTTGATTTCATCGGAAGGGTAAATGTTAGCTCTACTGGCCAGGGGCCAGCAGAGCTTATGGGATGGCGAGTTGTCCGTTGTCCGTCCGTCGTCTGTCCGTCCGTCCATCGTCTGTCCGTCATCTATCCGCTAACTTTTACCTCATTAAGACGATAGGGCCTTCATTTTTCATCCGATCTTTACCAAACGTTAACAAAGTGTTAATATCAATGAAAGCTCGGACAAGTTCGAAACCAGCTAGATAGGACTAGAAACAGCGGAGTTATGGCCCTTGATTTAGTTGAAAATGCTATATGTTGCCTTGTTAAGACGATAGGGCCTTCATTTTTCATCCGATCTTTACCAAACCTTAACAGATTGTTAATGTCAATGCAAGCTCAGACAAGTTTGAAAACCAGCCAGATCAACAGTCATTGTTGATTTCATCGAAAGGGTAATTTTCAGCTCTACTGGCCAAGGGTCAGCTGAGCTTATGGGATGGCGAATTGTCCGTCCGTCGTCCGTCCGTCCGACCGTCGTCTGTCCGTCGTCTGTCCTTAAACTGTTACCTGTTTAAGACGATAGGGCCTTCATTTTTCATCCGATCCTTACCAAACTTTTACAAATTGTTAATATAAATAAAAACTCGGACAAGTTCGAAAACCAGCATGATCAAACCAGTAACAGCGGAGTTACGGCCCTTGGTTTAGTTAAACATGCTATATTTTGCCCCGTTAAGATGATAGGGCCTTCATCTTTCATTCTATCTTTTCATCCTACCAAACCTTAACAGATTGTTAATGTCAAGGAAAGTTCCGAAACATTCAAAAACCAGCCAGATCAGACCAGAAATAGTGGAGTAATTTCCCTTGATTTAGTTAAAAATGCTATATTTTTCCTCGTTAAGACGATAGGGCCTTCATTGTTCATCCGATCTTTACCGAACTTTACCTTTTTGACTTTTATCCTTTATTTTTAGTATACGTCATTTGTTTAACTTTTTTTTTCAATATTCTTCATATGATGTCTAGTTGTGCAAAGTTCTGTATATCAATGAAATCTTGGACAAGTTCGAAAACCAGCTAGATCTTGTTAATAACTACAGAGTTATGGCACTTGATTTGTTGAAAAATACTATATTTAATTTCCTTTGTTAATTCTGTACGTATTTCATTTTTTTATCTGATCTTTGTCATATTTGTTTAGAATTTTAATATAAACAACCCCACCCATTTTTATGAAATTTCATTTATAAAAGAAAGTGGGACAAATTAAAAAATACCCATGCCAGTCTAGACACAGCAGATTTATTGCCCATGATTACCAGGTGAGCGATCTAAGGCCATTCTAGCCCTGTTGTTTTTTCAATGTTTTAAAAGAAGTACTGATGGGATTTTTATGCCGCCAACCCTATATATGAGCCGTTTTAGCCAGTAGAGCGTCCATAGGCCCTTTTGGGCCCCAAAGGCCCTTTTGGGCCTCTTGTTTATATTCTTACAACACACAAAACATATGTGTAGTCACTATCAACCATATGTTGATAGTCACTAAACATATACCAAAGAAATTATCGCCCAGTAGAAAATCAATCAAGCATTTTTCTGTCAGGATATTTGATATATCATACATGTCATACAGTCTGATCGGACTCTTGCATCTACTTGGATTTATATGAAAACAGATTGCGTTTACAGTGTCTTTTAATCTTCGCATGTGAACAGTTTTAAAATGTTGATAATACTAGATCTTTCAGAAACATATCTGAATAAATGTGTTCTGTAAAACCGTGCTTATGCTAATGTGTGCATGGATTATTAATTTTGTATTCGTCTTAATCCTTTGAGATTTGCATTCTATAATATTACTATATTTTGGTATTCGCAGATCATCTCATAGACTATTTTGATGAAGGAATAGAGGTACATTACAGAGGGGAAGACTCACTGGAAAATTATAAAGAGCCCAACGAGTATTACTGCCTAGTGCGCTGTGCCATGTTCATAAAGTGTAAAGGTGTTTTATTCCATAAAACGCAGCAGCTGTGTTATATAATCAGTCGTATTGACCCAGCTGTGATGGAAGATAAACGCTATGAAACAGTCTGGTATTTATTTTTTTACAGAAAGTTGATTTAAGTTCACCAATTGTAATGGGACATTGTCAAAAGACGTTAAACAGAAAGAGCAATTGGTGAACTGTTAGCATATTAAGGTCAGTCGGCAACTCGTTTTATATTGTGAATAAAAGCAGAATTGTATGAGTGGCGGTTCATGTCAGAAGTCCCTAAATTAACGCGTTAGAAAATGTAACGCGTTACCCCTTAATTTCCAACGCGTTACTCCCGATTTTCTAATGCGTCAGAAATTAGGTTTCCCCTGTATATTCAATACAAAAAATATAATTCTCTAACGCGTTCGACATATAAAAAAAAGGTAACGCATTCGTTTTTACATGTTTAGTCAAACAGTACTTGAGAAAGAAATGTTCACATTCTATGAGTAACGCGATAGAAATATATGTGTAACGCATTAGAGAAGCAGCATGTAACGCGTTACTTGTCAAATCCGTAAACCAATCAAAATCAAGTTTACAAACACTGAAACAATTGCTTATCGCACTTTTGTAGTCTCCGCTCCAGCTAATAGGTCAGCGGGGATGGGATCTTATCAAGGTGAAGTCGATGATAAGCAAATTATTAACATTTTACTTCCATACGTCAAATAGAACTGTTTCACCGTATATCGGTAAAGAATTTATTTAGCTTCTTCAAATGGAATACTTCTATACTCTTTTTATAGATCTATATGAGATCTAAAACCTATACACACATACCAATAAAGCCCTATTAAATGCACACGGAGGCATTACATTTTGCAAGGGGTGGGTTGTGGTGGGGGAGGGTGTTATATCTTTACTGTGCTGGGCTATCATTCCCTGTGTATAATCTCTCCAGCATATTGTAACATTCACATTTTGACTACCGAAGCGGTGGGGTTGCGGGGCTTAAATTTGAGTGGACATTTACTATGGCATTTGTACGGTATATCTCGAATTATATACGGTGTCAGACCAGTCAGGAAGTACTTACGGGTCGTAGGGTGCTAAAATAGTTCCATGAAAATATCCAAAGTTTCTAGTTTGCTTGTATTTTTCCCAAGATTAGTTTTTATTTCATTGTTAAATCTAACCTGATGTTAAAGTATTATGTCTGTTGTCATGAATAATAAGTATTTTACTGTGTTTGTCTGGACTATTTCTTTGGAGAGTATGAGCACACAGGGTAGATAGAGATGTGGTTTTGACAGATGTCAAAATACGCATGGTGTGAGTGAATGACGCAACATGTTGAAAAACTGAATCGGTGCTTTATTCCAGATATGGGACCGTTGGCGAGCCAAATGTGTTTAATTCACAGAATTAAAGTGTATTTAAGCGAAAGAATGTTGTGGAACTTGTGACTGATCTCCGAAAATAGGCTTTTTTGCATTGTGTACAATGGGCTGATTTTCACCGGTCTGACAACGAGATTTTCCCGCCAAGTTATATTCTCTAAAAACAAGACAGCATTAATAGGCACTATACATATAACACACAGTTTATCTATTGCAAATTGATAGGGTCTTAACATTATGTGTTATGTAAAGCATTTTTAGAAGAGATCGTTAGACATTGTATAATATGTCATTGCCACGTCTATCTGTCCGTTAACTTTTAGCTGATAAGTAAGTGTGTATAATAACTTGTAAGTGTTACGTCTACAACAATGAACATCTTCAGCATGCTCCAATGAATACATCTAAAACAGGTCCATAACTCGCTGATGCATAATTTTGGAATTATTTCCTTTTAAAAGAAGTTGCACCCTAGTACCTGGTTTAAACCCAAAGTGGTATTTTTAGCCACAGCCAGTTCCAAGGCGGTAGCCCTATTGTCAACCATTGTGTGTTTGTGATGTCATATCTTGCCTTTCATTTATCTTTATAGTTGTTGTTTGTTTCTGTGTGTGTTTGTGGTTGAGTGTCGTCCTTGAATGATACTTTTCCTGTTCGGTTTTATATCTATTCATAAATTACGTTTATCTTTTAAAAGTAGATCAGGGTTACGAGAACAAAACTTTGCAAAGGGTTTCAAAGTTTATGGTAACGGTAGCACTGATGGATAAATGAGCATATTCAAAATGTCAATGAAAAATACAATGTCTAAGATAAAGAGAGATGAAGCCAGCCAGTCAGTAGGCAATAAGACCTACAGGTTAGCTTAATCTATTGTATGAGTGCATAACCTCAAAACAGTATATATAAATGTACTTCTCATCAAAAGGAAGTCTCTAACAATAAAGTCCGTGAACAAAAGAACTAATCTGACAGTGAAAGCAGTCAGTGTCAGTGAACAAAAGAGCGAATCCGAGGGGAAAGCTCAGTTAGTGTCGGTAAACTGGAGAGGAGTCCGACGGGAAAAGCATAGTGATCATCGATAAACAGAAGAGCTAGTCCGACAGAGAAGTAGCAGTAACATTAACAGAACAATGTGACATTATGAGGACACTATTAATTCACATGTTTTAATTATAGTTCTATCTTTACCTATTCCTTTGCGAAAATTATACATAATCCTGAGTCATAAATGATGTCCCACATCATATCAGTGTGAGACGAATATTGAGAATAGATTGACAGAAAGTGGCGGGGTATTGGCTATGCGCAATATCAAAAGAGAATCGCCATGGATAAATGTATAGCTTTCACGGAAAAGAGTTCGCATGAGATGGGACAACATACATTTGGTACAGGACTTTACTCAGCAGCTGAATACCAAACGGCGAACGTTTTGCTTGATCTAAAAGTCTCACACAACTATTTTTTTCCATAGTGTCCCATTGTTATGCTTTTGTTTGTAACATAGAGATAAACACAATTTATAACATGTCTTTGAGCTTAACATCTTCATTGGTCCAATTTCTGCAATTTAAATGCAATTAACACATATTTACCGGTTTCTTGTTTTATTTCGTGTGTATGTGACCCCTATGCAAAACACGAAATGCATGGTCTAGTTAGCTGAATATGTGGTTCTTCGGTCAAACACTTCTGAAATTAGAATAAAACCGCATACTATCAACATGGGATTTTCTGTAACATCTGTCGTTTACACTGTAGATGTATTTTAAAGCAAAAACATATTTTTTTCTAATTATCTACTTGTGTCGCCTACCGTGTGCTAATTTCAGCAAGTACAATCGAACCATAAAGTTTGAAGACAGTGGGTGCAATCCTTCATGAATTATGGAGCAGTCTTTTTACACAGTGTTAAAGTTTGTGAAAAAGGGCATACATCTACATTCGATAACTGATACGGAAGAACTGTATAAAGTTTCATGACCATAGGTCAATATTTTGCCAATTTATGAACTAGGTTAGGCTGCAAGGTAATGTTTTATTAACAGGGACATAACTCTGCTAAAATAAAAATCAGAGTTATTGGACATATGTAACGACATTCCTTTTGTTAAGATGAATATGTGTATGTTCTATGGTTAAGATGAAGATGAAGATGTTCTATGAGCTTGGTTATGTTGCAGGCTAAAGTTTTTGAAAATGGGCATAACTCTGCTAAAATGAAAGTCATAGTGTTTGATTATGAGTAATACTATTCTGTGTAGTAAGATGAATATATGAGTGAAGTTCATGAACATAGGTCAAATACTTCATGGTCAGTTATAAACTTGGTTAGGTTGCAGGTTATAGTTGTATAAAACGGGGCATAACTCTGCCGAAATGAAAGTCAGAGTTACTGGTCATGTGTAACACCATTCCGTGGGTTAATATGAAGATGTATGTGGAGTTTCATGAATATAGGTCAGATACTTTTCAAGTTAGATTGCAGGGTATAGTGTGACGACGGACGAACGGACGACGGACTAAGTGATCCATAAGTGTCTGTCATGCTACGCAGGTGACAAAAATATGTGCCTAAAAAGGGAAAAGATATTATTATTTTCTGTTTTCTTCTAGTCTCCAGGTCCGTGAGCTTTCACGGGAGATAATACAGTTATGAGTCTTGAAAGGTGTGCACGGAGGAGAATTACTGGCATACACATATATCTACCTAAACATTATTTACATTTACTCGAAATAGTAGTTGAAACTGGCAATGTTATAATAATTATAAAACAGCCTAAATGTCAAAATACATGATGATATCTTTTTATTTATTTATCATTATTATTAGTTTTTTTTATTTATTTCATTTTTCATAAATGTAAGGGTATTGACACAGTGAAACAGCTTTATTATTGAGAGATTTGAAAAACTTGGGACAATGTGAAAGAATTATCAAAATCGGAGGATAAATAAAAAAGATATGCCCATTTGAAGGTTGTTCTGAAACGGTTTAGGGAACTGCCATTTTGAGAACTATAACGTCATAGTTTCAAATTACCATATATGGAATATCATTTAAAGCAAAGAAAATCAATGCAATTAAATTCAAAATCCTTTACTAGTCATATAAGGCATTATTGTCATCAAATATACATATTGTTTTGTTCATACAGTTGCTGTCATTTTTCAATAACAATCAATAAATTTCCATCTTTATAAATATTGCATGTATGGTCATTTAGAACTATGATGTCATAGCCCTCAAAACAGAACCTTCAAATGATCATTTCTTCTTTGTTTGTCATCCGATTTTGATAATTCTTTCACACTTTTCCATGTATTTTAGAACTCTCAGATTGTTTGGCTGTGTCGCTACATTCCCTTTAATGCAGTGCAAAAGCTTTACTATGAACAACTTAAATTTAAACATGTTAAGTGGCCAGTCAGCTAACGCTAAATGGCAAACTAGCTATATATACGCCACGCGCACCGTACTGAAAACTTCAACAATTAAGGAGAAGTTAATACAATCCAATTCGCTTCGCTCAAACGACCGTTAAAACATTTGTATAATAGGAGTATGAAAAATTAGTATGAGAAATTTGGAAAATGTAATACAGTGTATGTTAAAACAATCAGCATTGATGGTTGCACAAGTAACAGTCGAAGTGAAAGTGTCTTTGGTATGTATGGTGTATTGTATAAAAGTAGTTATCTCCCTTCAGTATTCATATTTTGTTTGCTTTTCAGTAAAAACATGCTAAAAGGCCGTGGTCCGTGTCTGAAATTGACATGGTTATTTTGCAGTTTATTATGATCATCCAATTACTTATACCAATATATACATATATATGTATATATATATCTATATATATATATAAAATGGGGAAATATGTATTATGAACATACATGCCACTTGTACGGAAACACCGACACTACACAATTCATATTTACTAACCGTCCGGACCGGACTCGGGGTCTAGCCCTCCAGACCGGATTCGGAGTCCATCCGTCCGGTTCAACTAATTATCTTTAAAATGAGCAGCTCAATTAAATAAAGATCAACAACTGAACAATATGAAATTTACACATATAAAAAACAGGACAGACATACAAATAGTCTGAAAATGTTTACAATTCCCAGCGTTCAGACTGGTTATTTTCATAAAGTTGTTTAATTATTGGCTGGACTATTTCATCCAGCTAGTGACGTTGTCTTATAAATTCATACGTTCAGCATCCGCGTGACTTTCTAGCCAATCAGAAGTAACCTTTAACATAAAGTGTTCCTACCTGTCCATGTGAGGTCTTGTCAGGTTTCCTATATCCAATTTGCACTACGAATAACACTACTAGCTTGACTTATCTCCGCGTCGTTGATGCAAGACTGCAACAATGGCCACTTGAGTAGAAGAGCCCGCCTCCTTGCCGAGCCGCTACCAATCAGGGAGCTTGGATGGTGTCACATGACGTCTGGCTGGGTCCCATGGGCTGGGATGGCGGGAAACTGCTGACTACCCAAATCTCCAGGGAATCGAACCGCAAGAGCCTAGTGGTACCCCATGTACAATCACTACAAACATTTCTTCTATAATTTCCCTGTCTTTAGTTGTTAGTTTATCGCCTAATTTATTTGAATCATTCATTTGATTTTTCAAGGAATATATATAGCTTTCCAATTCATTCTTCGCATCTATTCTATCCTTGAGAAGTTTGTCGTTCTCGGCGTATTGTTCCGCCTCTTGTATCATCCTGTCACTGTCCGCTTGCGACAGTCTGTTTTGCGTATTTTCAATCTCAATTTTGTTTTTCTTTCCTGTCCCTCTGTCCTCTGCAGCAACACGCAAAATCCCGTTCACGTCTACCTCGAAAGAGACTTCTATTTGGGGAATTCCTCTTGAAGCTGGTGAAATTCCAATCAATCGAAACTTTCTAGTAGATTGTTGTCCTTAGTCATGGATCGCTCTCCTTAAATCACAAGATAAACAGCTTAATTATTAAAGTAAGACTATTAATGTAGGCATATATGTACATCTGTTAAATAGGCAAGCCTGTGTTTACCAGTTAAGTATTTACCCTTTGTATAACTGTTAAATATGCAGGTGTGTTAATATATAAATATGTAGGCCTTTGTTTAGCTTTTCCGTATGTAGGCCCATGTTTATATGTAGGTATTTGTTTAACTGTTACATATGTAGGCCTATGTAAATATGTAAATATGTAGGTCTTTATTTAGCGGTTTAAAGTGTATGCTCATGTTTATATGTAGGCCTATGTCTAAATGTTAAACGTATAGGCCCATGTTTAACCTTAAAGGATAGGCCTATGTTAAACTGTTAAATGTGGAGGCCTATAGTTGACTGTTAAATGTGTGGCCTGTGTTTAACTGTTAAATATGTCGGTGTGTGCTTGACTGTGCAATGTTTATATCTATGTTTAATTGGTTAATATATAGGTGCACATTAACTGTTAACTAATGTGTGTGCCTATGTTCAATTGTTGAATATGCAGGCCTATGTTTAACTGTTGAATATGTAGGCCGATGTTTAACTGTTAAATGTGAAGGCCTGTGTTTAACTGTTAAATATGACGGTGTATGCTTGACTGTTAAATGTGTAGGTCTATGTTTAACTGTTGAATATGTAGGCCTATCTTTAACCGTTAAATGTGAAGGCCTATGCTTAGCTGTTAAATATGTCGGTGTATGCTTGACTGTTAAATGTGTAGGTCTATGTTTAACTGGTTCATTTTAACTTTTATATGATATGTGTGCCTATATTTAATTCTGAATATGTACGCCTATCTCTAACTGTTAAATGTGAAGGCCTATGTTTACTATTAAATGTGAAGGCCCGTGTTTACTGTTAAACGTGAAAGCCCATGTGTAATGTTAAATGTGAAGGTCCATGTTTACTGTTAAATTTGAAAGTCCATGTTTACTGTTAAATGGGAAGGCCCATGTGTACTGTTAAATGTGAAAGCCCGTGTTTACTGTTATATGTGAAGGCCAATGTTTAACTGTTAAATGTGAAGGTCCATGTTTACTGTTAAATGTGAAGGCCCGTGTTTAACTGTTAAATACGGTGAACGTTTAACCGTTCAAGTACAGTGCATGCTCATTTTTCAATGTTACCATTACTTTTATTTTACAACAATTATCTCGGAATTTAGTGCTCTTACAATATAAAGAAAATTCGGACAAATTCTGAATAGTTGAAAAATAGAGTTGATATAAAAGCATGTTATTGTTGATATATGAATCTCCTCGTAAAAAACCCGTGTGGTTGCCGGGATAGAATACACACTTCAATCTCACAAACACACATGCAAAGGGGTAGGATCCTTTGTGCAGAACAATAATTGAAACCGGAAACACATGATCATAATTATTTTATTATTATTATTATTATAGTATGTTTGTAATGTGCATCTGTATCAGCCAATCAGACACGATACCAGAATATTGGTAAATTATTATGCTGTAACGGAAGGAGGAACTATAACTATAACTCTAAGTACTACATACACGCAAACTGCGACATACAATCCAACATAAAAAATATCTGTTAAATACCTTCGAAAATCTGTAATTTTACAACTAGTTGGTTATCTGCAGCAGTAAAGAAAAATCTGTGACTTCTTTGTCGGTATTGCATTATTACGTTCTATGCGTTTCGTCATTACCCCATCCACCGTCTCTATACCCAGTGTCAGAGGATTAACATTGATTATAACGATGTCGTTTAATCGCATGTCTACATCTACCAGAATGCCTCCTTGCACAGCGGCCCCGTACGCCACAGACTCATCCGGGTTGATTACTCGGGTTGGCTCCTGTTAAATATAAAATAGAACTTGATTAGATCAATTAACGTCCAGCACATACCTAATAACAATTAATATGTCTGTGCGTCCAGTTTGGATAATGTTATTCGGATGTCTTGTCCATTAATAATGTTTGACTCGATACTTATTTCTCTAGTATTGTTATATTTCGACAAGTTGAGCACTCTATGTTGTAAGTGTACTTTCATGTTTCGTTCATTCGGAAGATATGTTTTCCTATAGGTGTGTTTTTATCAAATATGTGCTGCTGGGAGATGTAAAAAAATACACGTGACTGTGTTGTACTCAGTCATAACATACTGCCATTGGAGAACTTTTTCACGAACGCTTAAAATGTGTCGTATTTTTCTATTGAATAACTCTTACACGGGTGTTTGTTTCATACCTTTAAATTGAAGAACTCGTTTACGAATGCCTGTATTTTAGGTATTCTCGTGGATCCGCCAACCAATACTATTTCATCAATCTCTGCAGGCTTCATCTTACCATCGTCTAGCACCTTCTGTACTGGCTTTAACGTCAATCCGAACAGCTCCTGAAGGACATAAAGAATACGATTATATCAATATCGAATAAAACAATCTATATGGACAATAAGGTCGTTCTGAATAGTTCCTCAGCACATATCGATTACTGATCGACATATCTACAGACTGGAACTTTATATATCTACAGTAACTGAAACGTTCCCACAGCAAACAAATATGATTTATAAATACCGACTATACACTTAGTTTGGGTTAGATGCTTCCAAGGGATCCCCTTTTGAGTATTTATTGACATCCCTTCTAGCGTTTGTTCGTTCTGTGAAAAGACTACAAACATGTAGTGTTATTATTTACTAGTCATTGGGGCCTTGGAGACTTTAAAGTAGAATATCGCTTAAGTCGGTGCTAGCAAACATATTTAGTCAGGTGGTAAGTAAAATGATCGGGCGAAAACAATATACATACAAATATATTCCCATAAATATACATACAAATATATTGCAATCAATATATGCAAACCTGGTTCCATACCTCACATGTAGCCAGACAGCCATTCAAATACCATTAAAATACCCAAGGTGGGCGATACCTCTTTGTATAGACCTTTCGACAACATTTGTACAAACGCTTTAGAACGTCATACCTGTATAGGATGTATTGTGCTCGGCTAGTTAGTTAGTCAAAAAGATGAAAGATTAGTAGAAAATAAAACGAGAAAGTATATCAAAAACAGAAACAGTCTAAAAACCAGGCTGTATATTATATATATATATAAAACTAGACCGCGACGGAGGCGTAATGGATAATGGTAGAGCGTCCGCCTTGAATGCGGGAGGTCGGGTGCTTAATCCACGGACGTATCGTAAGACTTTATATATATGATACTAGTAGCTCTCTTGCTCAGCACATGAAACGTAACTCTAGGACTGGTCGGCCCTGTGTCATGTGACCGGGTAGGGTGTTATGGCACGTGTCTGCGGCAGTGTATTCCAGTGTGGCAGCACTATAATGTTGGGTATAGACCTCGCTGCTACAAGTAGACACCGTAGTCATATCGATAACTGCGACTTGAAGGCATGGGAGGTGTTGCACTTAAAATTACCTCTCATGAACAGACTCAATAAAACCGAGTCTGCTGCTTTTATCTCTTGTTTTTGTTTGTTGCTTCCAAAGGATCCACTTTTTAGTATTTATTATCATTCACACTAGCGTTTGTTTAGTGCTTTGTGGCGTCCGTAAAAAGCGTACGCATCGTTAATTAATAAACAATAAATCTACATATAGGTAGCAAATACACCATGAGAGCTTAGTTGCATAATTATATGTTGGGAAACCTTGAAGTTTTTATTACACTTTAAAATTAGTCTGAGTTTATCAATCCTGTATCGTTTTGACTTTAAACCTGCATGTATTTAATTAAATACAAATTCGAGTTTTCAGTTGTTTTATGTTGTACATGTATATATGTTATTGGTGCAATATAAGCAACAGTATGTAAAATGCAAATACAGTTTGCTTTATACTATTCTTATAATTAATATTACTGATTGAACTAACGCAAATAATGTAGAACAACTAACGGAACGTCGCGAGTTTTAAAAACATCAAGATTGCCGTGTGTCCCTTTGAACTTTTCAAAACTTGATTTGTAAGATTTCCGTCCAATGTTTATACTGTCATTGAGTAGAAACGTTCTGAGGCAGAACCTAGAGGTTCGAGGAGCTGAAAGTCGCTGCTGTGCAAATTTATATATTGTATATACTTCTACACGCGCATTAGTAGAGCGCTTTTGAAATTTGAATCTGATATTGTTCATTTTTCGTTACTAGTTCGTGTGCATCTTTGTCAAAAAGATGAAAGGGAAGTAGAAAATGAAATGAGACCATTTGGCAAAACTTAGCGCCATTAATTAATAACAAGAGCATCAAGAACTGCAGGGCAATCAATAGTCCCCCACCGGCCCAGACAGACATTTTCCAGACATTTTCTATGATAGAGGTCAAAGATCAAGATCAAGGTCACAATGACCTTATTTTGGTACGCGACACACAGCTATCCCAAGATGTATTCACATACCAAGTTTGATGACTCTAAGTGTTATAGTATTGAAAATACGGTCCGGACAAGTATTTCCTATGATAGAGGTCACAGGTCAAGGTCACAATGACCTTATTTTGGTACGCAACACACCGCTATACCAAGATGTATTCACATACCAAGTTTGGTATCTCTTAAGTGCAATATTATTGAAAAAACGGTACGGACAAGCATTTTCTCTATGACAGAGGTCACAGGTCAAGGTCAATGTCACAATGACCTTATTTTTGTACGTGACACACCGCTAACCCAAGATGTATTCACATACCAAGTTTGGTATATATTAAGTGTTATAGTATCGAAAATACGGTCCGGACGCACTTTCTATGCATTTTCTATGACAGAGGTCACAGGTCAAGCTCAAGGTCACAATGACCTTATTTTGGTATGCGACACACCGCTATCCCAAGATGTATTCACATACCACGTTTGGTATCTCTAAGTGTTATAGTATTGAAAAAACGATCCGGACAAACAGGTCCAGGTCAAGGTCACAATGACCTTATTTGGAATGCGACACACCTTTTTTTGGTACGCGACACACCGCTATTCCAAGATGTATTTACATACCAAGTCTAAGATTTATAGTATTGAAAATACGATCCAGACAAGCATTTTCTATGACAGAGGTCACAGGTCAAGGTCAAGGTCACCGTGACTTTATTTTGGTATGCGACACACCGCTATCCCAAGATGTTTGGTATCTCAAAGTTTTATATTATTTAAAATATGGCCCAGACAAGCATTTCGGAAGGACGGACGGACGGACGGACGGACGGGACGCAAACCTATATTCCACGCGGGACCGGTTGAGGACTAAAAACGTATAAACATGTATTTACATGTCAATATTATATTTTACTATTGTATGTTTATCTTTCTTCTGATGAACTGCAAAATAAAATGTTACTGTGATGGCGTAGTTGAAGAATTCAACTGACATTATGGAGTAGTCGATTCACAATGGAGACAATGCTCAGTTTATGAGGCGAACTAAAAACAAATCGTAAGTATTAGTACTATAGACGACTATGTTAATTCTGAATAAATTTCGCTGGCGCGGCCCAGTATATAGTACGATGGACTTGAAACCGCAGAACACAAGTGAAGCCTCACCGATCAAAAATCAGGTGTATTGTTATTGGGTGAGGTTCTTTTCCTGTCATGCAAACTATTGCGATAAATAGATTGGATTTTTAATAGGAATAATAAACACAATAATTATAATAGATGATAATGTATAATAATCAACAAAATAATTACAATAGATGATAATATATAATATTATAATAATAAACAAAATAATTACAATAGATGATAATATATAATAATAAACAAATAAATTATAAAAGATGATCATATATAATAATAAACAAAATAATTATAATAGATGATAATATATAATAAACACAATAATTACAATAGATGATGATATATAATAATAAACATTATAATTATAATATATAATAATAAATGTAATAATCCTCAATCATGAGTATTGGTTATACTGTATTAATTTCAATCAAGTCATTTACTATATTTAACATCTGACAATTCCTGTGGCCCGGGGGTAATAGTTACATGCAGAAAAGTGTTGATACTTAAAACCTAATGTGTAAACATGTTGCAGAGTGGTGCAGTGAACAGTGCTGAGCCCATACCCCGGAAGTCCGTGGATTGGTCCGGTATTTTTTTTAAATTTAATTTTTTAGTAGAATAGGATCGGTCATTATTATACATGTTTTTTTTTATGAAAGTGACGTTTCCTTTAACACACGACTATTTAACAAGTCAATGCTGTCATCATGACGATTAAACACAGTATATTATACAAGTATTGTCAAATTGTATACACATTCCCTAGGGCATGTCATTTTAAGTACGTGTTGAATAACTCCGATATGTTCAAAACAACAGTCGGTAAGATCTATCTCCAATGGCCAACGTGTTGCATCAGATGAATGACATGTAACGTCATTGAGCAAAACCTGGTGGGACCATAACCCAGAGGTCCGAGGATCAAAACTCGCTTTATTAAGGTTATAATAGCGAAAATGAGTCTCCATGCCCGTTCCATATTCAAGTGAGAATGTTGAAAACCTGTTAAAATTTCAAACATGGTTACTTTATCACGCAAATAAACATGTCTGCTATTAAACATCAACAAGGAAATGGCGGTTTTAATATCTCCTAAGAAAGTTTCCCCCCTTGCAATTTCATACCCTTTCTGTTATCACTTCTGGGATTTATATCAAAAACTGTCAAAAACATGATGAACTGCATTTTCATAACTGTCATAATGTGTTTCAGTTTCATATTCACTCTGCATACACATCAAACTAGGCCACGTGATCCGTAAAAAATAAAATTATTTGGTTTGGAACGACTTGGCTAGTTTATCATTAATATTAATTCATGAGATGCTTTAAAGGGACACATCGCAAGATTATTTTTTTTGTTGAAAAAGACACTCGCGACGTTTCTTTAGTTATTTTTTCATAGTTTTGTAATCATTAATTCTAATTCTTAGAATAGTTCAAAGCAAATTATGTGTTCATATTATAAACTGTTGTCAATAACATATTTACACTTAATGTGGGAACGTTTCATACACGTTCCTGTTTTAAGTAAAGCTGACACTGGATTAATAAGTCTAAGTGTTTTTCTGCTTAATACAACCGACAAGATTGCCGTGTGTCCCTTTAATGCGCTTATGAAGTATTGTATTGTGATCGAAGTACACGTTATTTGAATTATATGCACAACTATTAGCAATTTGAATTAATAATTATGATTTGAACAGAAATCAATCGAGTTGTCCAGACCAAACATTTGTGTTAAAATCGTATTTGTTTTATTGTTGTTTATTCATATATTGAATTATATTATAGTATCTCACATTCGCAATATTGTTGACCGAAATGTTAGTTTAACATCAGTACTTGGCTTACGGCAGCTGTGTGACACCTGCGTGCATTTAAGTTATAGTCTGTTATATAAATACAATCCTATAAATAATACCTATGGAAGAAGGTGAGGAAACAAGTAAAAAGGAGATTGCTCTAGAGATCGAAGAAAAAGGGATACTTGAACATGAGAATGGATTAGATCTTATATGGAGACAGTTGAAGAGGCGACAACTCTACTTAGACCACCACCAAAACCAATATCCAGACGTTCTGTTCGGGAACGGCACATGCCAGCACGGTTCGATCGATTTATACCACATGAATCAGATAGTGACAAGGCCATATGATTCAAAGATACAGGCATTAGAGGCATTAATAAAGTCAGGGGTTTTGAACGAGATGGATATAGGAGTTGCGCATAAACTGTTAGAGGCAGTTATGAAGTGATTTTAAATAGGCTGAACTATAGCTTAATAAAGGCATAAGGTATATAATACTAAAAGTTTTATATATTTTAATAATAATAATTTTAATTTCATTTTACTTCGAGGTCGAATTTCAGAAGTGGGAGAACAAAGAGTAAATGTTTGTTGATTTGTTATTATAAGAGACAAGTAAAGAGCTCTAAGGGAACAAGTTAAGCATATAAAAAGTAATAGGTGTAGAAAGAGTAAGAGTCAAGTACATAATATTTGACTTAGTTATATATATATTTATTGAGGTTAGCAGTATACATATAGAAACATCAAAGGTATTTATATGACCGACATATGACGCGACGTCATTTTCCGGACAGGACGAGTGATGTAACAGGGTCAGTTTATCCATGTTAGAAGAGTTGTTTCCCTTTGACCAAATTTGTACTGGCGCTTAGTGTTCTATATTTTACCGCCGTTTTGACCATGTGACTTTGAGGGAGTACATTTGGACAGAAGAAAACAGCTGTTTAGAAAGTCAAGTTGTGGAACTTCGGAATTTTTTGTTTTGAAGTATTGTATATGGATATTTGCGTGGTCAGTATTATTTTATTTGGTTTTATATTGAGCAGGGTTGACACAATACGTTGTGCTTTAGATAATGTTATTACATGACGTTGGAATTGTTATATTTCGGAAAACCACGTATTTTTGCGAAGTGTAAGTTGGTGTACTGATGTTTGCAACATGGCAGTTATTCTTAGCATGACTGAACTTTACTATCTAACTTGCATGTTCTACCTTTTTACCTTGCAGTTGCATAACATAGATAGAGTGACCTGGGAGGGAGACAGAAACACTTGTCCCATAGATTGGTAAGTGGAGTGTAATATTGTAAAGCCATTATTGTTAAACCCTTGTTTTATCTCGGAGCCACTGGATACATGTTGAGTACACATAACGTTTAAGGTGACTTAAAGAGTATGCATTAAATCATAATTATGAAATGAGATTGCATAACTATATGATTTGGATTATATGTGTAAATAAAATATGATATAGATTATATATGAATAAGGTATGTGTAAAAGGAAATGAAATTATATATATGTCATATGCACATATTCATAAAACACGCATTAAACAATATTAATTCACTTAAACATAAATATAAAACCGTCCTGTTTTTCAGTTTCATTTTTTTTAAAACTGCCTTTATCACAAACTAAGTAGATCTTTCTCTAAATTCTACCGCCGCAACGAGGGCCTGCTGGAAAAGTACAACACCAACCTTAAAACACTTCTGCGACTAGGCATATCACAACCCTCATTTTATGGAGATGTGGTCTATAAACTTCGAAAGTTAAAGGGGTCTGACTGGTTTCCTGACCGCTTTACAAATTTAATCAGGAAGTTCGTCAGAAAAGGATATAAACCTTTGGTTTTACAGCGCACTGCATGTTTAGTGATTGACCCCTACACAGTCAGTCATTACGCTTCACTTTTCACTTGTGCGATGACTGGACTACCTCTTGGGACTCTATGATTGTAACTACTGAAACCCCAACTAAGGGAGGTGAGTGCATGAGCGTTCGTCCCTCGAGTTTTTTGGTCGTACCCTAGATTGGTTTTCTCTTTAGCTGCAACTACTATGGTTGTTCAGTACGATTCTGGATACATCCTGAGATGTTTATTATTTTTTTGTATGTGTTTCTTTAGTTAGTTTCTCTGGATGTGGACTTTATTGTTAGAGAATTCCTTTTGATGAGATGTAGTTTTGTTTACACTGTCTTGTCTATTTGGAGCTGAAGAGAGTATAATAGCGATGATTGTGCGCATATAAAATCGATTCAAGCTAACCAGTAGGCCTTATTGCCTACTGACCGTTCCAAGTCGGTAAACCTGTCTTCACTACCCTTTCTGTTGTTTTTTGTCTCTTTCATTGTATTTTCAAGTCCTTGTTTGCAGTACAGTGCGGACCTACGATGCCATTGCGTCCGGACGCTGTGGTTTCTATAGGACCCTATATCTTATTTTCAACACCATATATACGGAAAAGGTGATCCCTTGGAAGCAACAAACACAAACAAGAGAGAAAAGTAGCAGACTCGTTTTTTTAATCTGTTCATGAGAGGTAATTATAAGATGCAACACCTCCGACGCCTCCTAGCACCGGTTTAAGCGATATTCTAGTTCAAAGCAACGCATAATGGGTTTGATGATCCCAAAGGACCAGTAAATAATAACACTAATGACTTATAGTCGGAGAGACTTTTTACGGCCACCACACAGCACTAAACAAACGCTAGTGTTAATGTCAATACATACGGAAAAGGCGATCCGTTGGAAGCAACACATACAAACAAGAAAGAAAAGTAGCCGATATTTTATTGAGTCTGTTCAAAAGACCAAATGGCCTATCAGTATACAATACAAAACACGTCATATTTATAATTTAACAGTCAATGGGTTGCTGGCATTATTTTTACCATTATTTGTAATATATTCATTATTGTCCATCTGCTGAAAACACACGTTTGCTATTTTATAATCAAATATATGTATAGTTTATTAATATAATAGGCCTTAGGCCTATCGGTATACATAAACTAACTAACTTCACGAAATGATAACAATAATTATAATAATAATAGATGTCCCAATGCATATATGTGTGTATTCATTAAACTTGACGACAGAACTACGTATGCGGTGACGAGTTGTCCGTCGTCCGTCATCGTCCATCCGGCAAAGATGATATAAGACGATAGGGCCTTTCATTTTCATTTCAACCAGCCAGATTGGTAACAAGGGAGTCATGGTCCTTCAATGTCTTCAATATTTTGCTAGGATAAGACAATAAGACCTTAATTTTTCATCTGATCTTTACCAGACCTAGCCGCATTGTTGATATCAATGATGGAAAACCAACCAAAAGAAATATAAAAAGATCGGACAGGGAAAGTAGCATTCAAGGAGGACAGTCAACCACAAAACACAGAAGTCGAACATGTTGCACTGTTGTTTTGGTCCAGGAATTTTCTTATATATGCTATATTTTTGTCACAGGATGACCCTAGTGGTTCGGGCTAACTCAGGAAAGAATCAATGACGGTGAATGAATTTACATAAGTTTAATGCTACTTTTAAAATATGTTAAATATATATACAATTATCTAAAAAAAATAAGCGAATACACAGATGAACTATGAAAAGAATGTTCTCATGAACGTTTAAGACGTTCTTAGTATTGTAACAAATACTGAATGTATACGACACTAAAGTGTTGTTAAAGTTATAACAATGTTGATCTATGATCTAGCGCGATAACTGTGATGCGCGAGAGCTCATGAAGATGATGATGCGCGAATCCAATGGGTGATTGTCATCAAATGCCTTCTATAAGGATTGATGACGCGTTATGTAAGATGATTAACCTCCACTGAGGTTGTGGGTGATGTTCCTCCAGTGAGGACTGATAACGGGCCCACCTTGTGTCCCGGGTGTTGTCGCTACGAGAACCTGGCCATGCTGCGCAGGTACGGGGACCGACTCCACCGCCCTTTACGTTAATCGTGGAAGCTTAGCTCCATTCCGGAAGGCTTACATCCACACCTGGATGGCTAATATCCAACCCTGGATGGCTTATCTCCAACCCTGGATGGCTTAGGCTGTAATAATACATACATGTACGTTTTAGATGTCGGTTGATAAACATAACCATCTTGCATAATTATCATTACCCAAACAAATCATTATTTAATAAATATATGTAAACTCAGGGTTCTGGAAATATTTTGAAAATCCACTTGCCCAGGGCACTTAAGAACACTTAATTGCCCTAAAAATTGGCGCTGTAGCATTATTCGTGTTAAACGGGATGGACCGCCGCATAATTTGGACTTAGTTGAAAAAGAAAGTTAGAATGTATTTAATTGTATTAGTTAACACATTGTATTTATTCATAAAATAAAATCAAACGGTTCTTCTTTGTGTCTATTACATGTTTGTGTTACTTCAATCATAAAATGATGAATGTGACAGTATACAAACTAATTTTATTCCCCGCTCCCACCCTACCAAGCACCACACACACACACCACCCCATTATTTTTGATGACCATCCAAAAAAATTGCTTGGCAGCTAGTGTATGGAACTTTTATTGTCACAGTGAGTACAATTAACCAGTTGACAGAAAAAAAAGAGAAGCTATTGTGTTCATTTAAATGTGTGACAAGCAAAGAAACAAGACAAAAACGTTTAATATATTCACTTGGCCCCCATCTTTGTCTTTGAACTAAAGGAAATTAGATGAAAGCAAGAGGCATGAATAGGGTTTTTCCTAGGAATTGTTTAAGAAGTAGTAGAGTAACCTTATTTATCAAAAGCGAAAGTTCAGAACTTGAGAAAAAGGTTGCGTGATTGTTTTAAAATCGCGAAAACCCATGATATGCACATATCGCTAAGTTATGCAACTTGTTTGTGTAGTATGCACTTCCATATACGTTTAATTACAGAGTATTTCAATGAAATACAGCAAATACCTCATAAAATCGCATTGATAAACGAGTGCTTCGAGTAAAAGAAAATGTATTTTCCTTACGAAAAGATCTTCGGCTAGATTGTCTAAGCAAAAACATCACGTCACGTGGGTCTGTCTATCATTATTTTGACACATTACATTTGAAAATTAAGGAATTTCTGTATTTGATTGATAGAAGTTCCAAATGACTTTCATGGATTGGGATTATTTGGAAACGAGTTCTACTAGTAGCTATGTTTATGGTTGGAGGTCATGGACATGATTGCCGCGATTTCATTGGACGATGGACACACGTCTGACGGTCGTGTCAGGATAAATTGTAAAACGTTGTGAAATGCGCGTGTGGGTTAATTAGTTGTTTATTGAAATAATGCTACAAATTAAGCTGCCTGGGGCAAGAATGTTGATTGTACCGAAAGTTGTTTGATCTTATTAACAGTCGCTAGCGGCGAAAAACAGCAACCAGTTTTATTCAGTTACCAAATTCTGATATGGCTAGTTTGCCACTTGATTTGGTCTGGAATGGAAACATCCAGTAGGGCAAGTGGCGGGCAACCAGATTTGCGAAGGTCACTTGACCACACCCAAAATCCACTTGCCCGGGGCGTCGGGCAACCATATTTCCGGAACTCTGAAACTGTACTAATGATGAGTAGCAATGTATACATATTCTACAACGCCATGTATACGCCATGTACGTCGCTGTTTATCAATGCCCCTAATACATGTAATATAAAACATTATTAAAACACTCGTATATTACACTCACTGAGTTATGCAACTAAAGACCACATTATACAACGCTATGCATACGCTTCGAACATTTATCCTAGTCACTCATCGCATTGTTACCTAATGTTAACAATCGTGTATTACAATCACTGAGTTATACGCCACCGTTAACTAATGCACCTATTATACACTGTTATCAAGTTAATATTGTTTTATAATTAATGATCAATTACAATAATTACATCTAATAAAGTAACTTCAAAATCATATGCTAGTCTAAAGTTAATGTTTGAGAAACATCAAAGCTAACCGGATGTCGTAACCGCCAACCCAGATGGCGCCGCCCACTGAATACAAATGTACGATAATAACTAATAAAATAAATACTGACCACATATTGCCTGTGAATTTCGCCGTCCAACTTCTGCGACAAAAACAAAGCAACTATCAAGCAATCCCGGCAAGAACTAGAAGACAATGGGTTTTATAGCAAACGTTACGCCCAACCATTATTTCCCCCGTTCAGTCCGTGACATACGTGTCTAAATTCGCAGTATTAAAATCTACACGAGAGGCCCTTTACACAATTTTGCCGTTTAATGAAGATAGACATATACGTTTACATGCATTAGCACAAAACTAAACTTATTACACGGCCTCTCTGGTGGCCACTTAAAATGTGCAGGCTTTTACGTGTTACATGAATATATCATGGATACTGTGAATTTGTTTCAACTCATCAATAGATTAGGGTGTAACTAACAGCTTACAAGAGCTATGTACGACCAATACGCTCTACCCGTGATATTTTGTGACAATTTTACCATGGAGGATTATGTTATGACGTTGTCCGTCCGTCGGTCTGTCTGTTCGTTTATCCATTAACGTTTCTGAGCCAGACTTTTATTAAACTCCTCAACAGATATCGTCGCGGCTTGGTGATGCATTTACTTTTACACTACCAATACTGCCTCGTATGAAAATCATATGATTCTCATAAAAGTTTCATATTAAAATAAAAGAGCAACATATGATTTCCATATGAAACCTTTTATATGAAAATCATATGATCATATGAAAATCATATGAAAGGAGTTTCATCTGATTTTCATAAGAAATGCATATGATTTTCATATGAATTTCATATGAATTTCATATGAGAATCATATAAGCTCCTTTCATATGAAAATCATCTGTGAAGTATCATATGAGAATCATACGAAGCTACTTTTATATGAAAATTATATGTAACGTAACATATGAAAAGCGTATGCAAGGAATTACACGTGAAATTCATCTGCTTATAAATATCCCATGAAACTTAAAAACTTTCAAAATACACTTAACAATCTGTGTTTCTAATGAATGTTACATTAATAGATATTTTATTTTGTCTTTCTTAAAAGCCAATCAAGACGTTTTGATAGTTCATTCAATTGATCAATGTCTAGGTCTTCACACAGATATGAGGAGCGTTACAGCCGTAGACGGCATAGACATAGAGTTTAAATATAAACGACTGTAGAAGTCCGCAATTATGTTTACCTGCTTGTTTTATAGGCGTAGCCATTTTCACAGTTTATAGATATCCCGCCACCTTACTTCATTTATGTAAGTGACGCGTCTGCATTATGTAAACAATATTGAGTGAAAGCCCAATACATGTATATATTTTTATAGAACGTAGATCAAACGCTTGGCCACAATCGTGGTTGAAATGCGCTTTATTTAGCCGTAATTTACGGCAAAGAAATCGGTGTTTGACTGTCGCCTGTATGAGTGAAACGGTACATGCGCAGTGAAGAAGCCTATAGACGGCAGGGTGGGGTTTTGGCATCAGAATAACCCCTAAATAAATGACCGTGAAGAACACAGAAAGTAATAAAATCAGTGGCGTATGCGGGACTAAGGGGTTTGTGGAGAAAGGAGGAGGGGTTGCAACTGAACATTTATATTCAATAATTCGTTCGTAGGTAGATCTATGGGAGGTTTCAAAACTATTCACTTCCGGGGGTTTCCCTGTTACTTAAAATAGTCTGGCCTTCAAGGACGCTTAGTCATCCATTGTTTATACATTGAAAGTGAACGAATCAAGGAATATTTACTGACGCAATTTCAAGAATGTTGTTGGTATTATAATGATTTAATAGTGTTGTAAGAATGGGTAAAGTGTGTGTAGTTCTTGGCTGCACAAACAGAGACACAGATCTATAAACAGTTAGGGCTGAAATTCCACCGCATTCCGAAGGATGAACCGAGACGTTCTATGTGGTTAAATGCCACTGACACCCGGAGTTGATAGCGCTAGAATTTCCAGCGAATCAATAATTACATACTGATTTCGAAACATACTGAAAGTGAAATTCTATCAGTCACAGTGTGTACAGTAATAGTCAGTATAGATTGAAGCAGTGTCATTTAGTAGTAGATATATCTGTCTATATATTATTACATGATCTCCTGTATAAATAGAGTGGACTATATGACTGGCTTGTTATAAGGATGTTATAAAAAGCTTTCTTTCTTTCTTTCTACTGATACTGCAGCACACAATCAATTTGATTATCACGGCAGCCTCTTTATGAGGAATGGTTTATGGGCTTTTTGTATCACTGATTAACACAGAAGTTCGGTGAGACATGGTATTGCTTTCCCTGCACGCAGGACCAGCAGCTTTACATCCTTCCAAGGGATAGTGCTATACTTTCACAGTACCTTGTCCGATTAAGATGCTGTGGGAGTGAATTTGAAAAACCCCGGGAATGTGACCCCACCGGCAATTGAACCTGTAACTTCAGGGACTTCTGGGACGATAGTCAAGTATGCTAACCATCAATGACTGAATAACTGTAATATATTTTTCATTTTAAATATTTATTTTTTCATTTGATTATTTCTGAAATTTCATTCTTCATTCCCACTTAGATGAAATAATGTTTAGAGGAAAAGAGAACACTGCAAATAGCGTCTTATGCCTGCATTAAAGTCACGGTATATAGCTAGTCTATAACATGATATCTTTTGTTTAGAAAAGAGTTATGATGTCAACAGCCCAGACTACCTACTATGAACTTAGGCTAGCGAACCCCTCTCGCTACTCTTCAAATGTATAAGCGTGCATCTAGACGTATTTCCGAGAAATTTTCAAAGAGACAACTACCATTTCCGGAGAAATCACACAATTTATAAATATCTGGACTTGAATTAAGCTTTATTTAACTTGGGAAGGATTTAGCAGCGCTCACCAATGTTTTTAACGCAATTAAACTTATATATAAAAATGTCAAGTACATGGATCCATAAAATACCATATTTGATATGAAAATATATCAAATTGCGGTGTTGAAGTGTAATAAAGCCGTAATATGTTTATCATATTCCACTAGTATAATAAATTTACAAATGAAGGCAGAATCCACGTTCGGTCTTTTCTGTTCAGTTTACAGAGCTAGGGGGCGTGAGAAGTTTTGCTTCTTTCATTACTTCTCATGAACAGACTCAATAAAACCGAGTCTGCTGCTTTATTCTCTTAATTGTGTTTGTTGCTCTCAAAGGATCACATTTATCAGTATTTATTAACATTCACACTAGCGTTCGTTTAGTGCAGTGTGGCGGCTGTAAAAAGTCTCCCCGTGCTACGAATCAGTAGTGTTATTTTTTACTGGTTCTTTGGGACCAACGAGCCCAATATAGGTGGCTTTGAAGTAGAATACCGCTTAAGCCGGTGCTAGGGGGCGTGAGAAGTGTTGCTTCTTTCATTACTTCTCATGAACAGACTCAATAAAACCGAGTCTGCTGCTTTATTCTCTTAATTGTGTTTGTTGCTCTCAAAGGATCACCTTTATCAGTATTTATTAACATTCACACTAGCGTTCGTTCAGTGCAGTGTGGCGGCTGTAAAAAGTCTCCTCGTGCTACGAATCAGTAGTGTTATTTTTTACTGGTCCTTTGGGACCAACGAGCCCAATATAGGTGGCTTTGAAGTAGAATACCGCCTAAGCCGGTGCTAGGGGGCGTGAGAAGTGTTGCTTCTTTCATTACTTCTCATGAACAGACTCAATAAAACCGAGTCTGCTGCTTTATTCTCTTAATTGTGTTTGTTGCTCTCAAAGGATCACCTTTATCAGTATGTATTACAGAGACAACATATTTCGTCATCATACAAAAATACGACGTCCTCATACAACGACGTTATTATAGGCAGCTACAATAATAAGGCTAAACAAAAATAAGTGTGTGTATTGTAACAAACCAGGAAAAAATAGGTAGGGTTGAAACGAATATTTTTCAATTTTATTTACTTTTTTTTTATATAGAAAAATAGCTTCTTTTTGTAATACAAAATAGCCTAGATTTGTATATGTTTCTGGTTAATTGTAAAAGATTACCGATACTAAAGAAATATAAAAAGATCGGACAGGAAAAGTAGCATTCAAGGAGGACAGTAAACCACAAAACACAGAAACAAACACGCAAACAGACAAACAAGAAGGCAAAAGCAATAATAAATGCAAACGACATCACAAACACAAAAAGGGTTGACAATAGGGCTACCGCCTTGGAACGGTCAGTGGCAAAGTAGGCCACTGGGGGTTTAAACCGGTTCTAGGGTGCACCAAACCTCACACTTACCCTACTGTCATCCCATTAAAACAGGACAGTGTAAATAAAGAAATCCCCGCCATAAGCTAATCTCTAACCAACAATGCAGCATCAATAGGCAATATAAGTAAAACACAAATATGCTCGTGTAAATATAATACAAAAAAACAATAGCCTAGAAAGCCACAATGAAGGTACTCAGTGACTTTGCAGAAGCCAGAGCAGTAAGAGAATAAACCATTAAGGGCACGACAAGAAAGATCATGGACAAACATCAAACGCCACCGTCCCAATGGGCTTTAGGTAGGCGTCATCATAGGGACCACAGCCTGTCCGGTCATCGTACAATTAAAGAGGAAAGCATAGTGGCGAACTGTAAAAGGGTCCACCACCAAGCATGCAGTACGTTGCAAAATGATAGGGTCATAACCTCTTTTGATAAACTTTTTAACAAGTTTAACAAAGATAGTATGAAAGTGATCATGACCTAGAATCTTATGAAGTTTATAAATCACATCACCATAGAAGTCAGGTTGTGATAGTCCTTGTCGCAGAAGAGTCCTTAAATTACTTTTATATTTGGAAAGAAGATCAGGGTTACGATAATAAAATTTTGCAAAGGTTTTACGAAGTTTATGGTAACGGTAACCCTGATTGAGTAACTTTTTAGTTATACAAAGATTACGAATATTAAAGTCCTCAACTCGAGTACAAGCTCTAGAAAAACGAATAAGTTGAGACACATATACCCCATAAGAAGTTGCTCTTGGAACATCCCCATCCAAGTGGGGATAATTAACAATGTCAAAATTAAAATCATCTCTCTTGTCATAGATTTTGCTAATTATTTTACCATTTTCAACCACAAAAAAAGAAGGAAAGATTGGATTACCCTAAACACACGTATTTCTTTAGGATTAAATGTTCCTTATGAACATTTTTGGAGTAATGTGATAAATAGAATGTTATATTTGTGTCTATATTAAATTTATTAAACTCGGATAAAATTAATATGATGCCTAGAGTCATATGATATCCAAAACACAGTGTGATGATCATGATGATAATCTAGGAATTATTTTATACTGACTAAAATGGAAGTAAATCATACAAAGTAAACTTTCTCATTTTTCTATGTTCTGACTTTAATTAAAAGGCAAACAAAAGTATGAAAGGAGGAGAAATTTGGAATTCGCCGAACACGATAAGTACAATACATACTGCAGTCCCGGTTTGATTGAGACTGTTCATGAACGGTAGTGAAAAATGCTTGCTACCGTTCACGCCCTCTAGCCCCGGGTTGTGCAGAACTCAATATTTAAACTGTCTATAGCACAACAATTTCAACCATCCCGAAGAAGGCATGCATATGACGGTGAACATGGAACCTTCATGAGGTATTTGCACACCATTCCATGGCCAGCGGTGTATGGTTCCAGTTTCTAACTAAACGCTTTGCCCTAAACGAGAAAACAATGGACGAAATGAACAAAATGGAATTTAGTTGGGAGCAGCGGTTATGAAGCATGCGTATCAAAGGTCAAAAGACTAAATATTAAAGACTATTTAAGTCTTTTCCATATATTTTGTACATACAGCTATAATGAATTTTATTAACAATCTGTTAACTAGCTAGTCTCTAGTGCATCGTGTATTCTAAACTAGAAGGGTGTTCCACGGAACACTTAGTTTAAATATATTTATTTTACATCGACTGCGAAACAAGTTCAACTGAGATTAATCACTCTCGATGGCTTCGTGGGTAGAACCAGTACTAATCAATGTGGATTAATTTTCTTGCTCAATGATAAATCACGTGCGCGCTGCAAGGATCGAACCCTCGACCTGTCTAAAGTTCGGCGCTCTACCACTGGACCACGCACTCCACTTGGAACACTTGTGTCGCCTGCTGTGTACTGGAAAATGTAACTATAAAGTTTGAAGACGGGGTGAAATCCTTCATGAATTATGGAGCAAATTTTAAGTTTTATGAAAAGGGGCATTACTCTGCCGAAATAAAAATCAGAGTTAATGGACATATTTAACAATATTTCTTGAGGTAAGATGCAGATGTGTGTGAAGTTTAATCAACATAGGTCAAATATGTTTCTAAGTTTTATAAAAAGGGGCATAACTCTGTCAAAATGAAAGTCATAGTTATTGGACATGTGTAACAAAATCTCTTGAAGTAAGATGAAGATGTCCGCGAAGTTTCATGAATATAGGTCAAATACAAACGGACGACGGACAAAGTGATCCCTTGGTGTCTGTCATGCTAACAAGGCGACACGAAATCATTCTTAAAGTCAGTGATGGAAGCAGTAGCTTAACCCAGAGTTATTACTGTACCTATAAATAAGACAATGAGGAAAATAGCATCCGGAATTTTACTGTATAGGCATTGTAAAATAGACATTCATTTGGAAGATATCGTTGTTTTGGTAAATGCTCGAAACACAAAGCTGTTTTCCCAAATAGTACATATTTCTAAACAATCCACTTATGTTTCTAAACCACAATTTATTGCACCTCGCTCAAAATCCTAGGAATTGCAATGGATTATAGCGGTCACGTGGTGACCCTCTATTATTCTATAGTGGGTCAGTAGATTTCATAGAGGGTCACTAAAACAATATTTACTTCAATTCCGATTCAAAACTGAAATCATTTGCAAATAGTTCTTTAAGGCGTTAGTAACAAACATATTATGTAAATTAATAATGTTTATTTAAACTGTACCAGTCGTGACGTCTACGTTATGACGTCAAATTGCGCGAACGACTCATTGACGTTGACGCTCCATTAACATGGGTTAAATATCGGTGTTTGCCTTAAACAAAAACGATGCTCGATGCAATAAATCAGTTATTGGGTTTGTTACTGACCCCCTACAGAAATATGTGGGGTCAGTCAGATATAAATGGGGACTCGGCTAATGCCTCGCCCCCTATAAATCTTACTGACACACTTATTTCTTTAGGGGTCAGTAACAAACCCAATAACTAATATTAGATTCCAATCAAAATTTAGATATTAGATTCCAATCAAAATTAAAATATTATATTCCAATCAAAATTTAGTTATCATAACAGAGCATTTGCTCAAATCGGTAAAGAATGAAAATAAAATTGTTCTTCATTAATTACTTCTCCTTTCAGTGCACTTATCAAACAAAAAAGCACAAACATATTGCTTCTGCCCATGAATAATAAAATAACTATTGCTATTTTAATTGCCAAGGGAGAAAACTGCTACAAAATATTTCCGTTCAATGTGTAAGAATTGCAGTTCTTAAAATGAAATAAATGTATTATGTTGTATATAATAAAAAGAACAATCAAATGTTTTCATGAATATATGACCTTTTATTATTTCATAAAGTGATTTGAAAATAAAAGTCATATTCATAAAAACCTTTGAAGTTTTTTGTTTACTGTTTAACATCATTTTAGGCAATGTATGGCCTGCGCTGTTTGCATATGGCTAAAATCATGTTTTGTCATGACGCAGTTCCATTAGCAATTATTAAGACAAATCGCTGGAATGAACTGTCATCAGATGTTAAAAAATAGTTGATTTCAGTGTTATACTTTTGATCGTTTTGTTTCACAACGTAAGTTATGTTGTGCAGTCATACAAAGTGATAACCCTACGTTTTACATCTCGGACACATCCATCTTCCTTGTGGTTTTCTTTTGATGTTGCCACAGGCAAAGAGGAACCAACCTACTGAACATTCGTTACTGCCACATTTAATCATTTTTCCATACTCTGGTTCAGCACAAAAGCACCATACAGTTTTTTCTTCTTCAGTATTGCCACTTGCTCTTGCATTCTTCAGTTTCCCTGTAAGAAGTTCTGGAATAACGTTTTGTTCTACAAAGTTCAAGCACTTGTCAATTAGTGATGTTACGAACTTATCGACTCTCGGAACTCCTACCACAACCATGGATGACACTTCTTCTGGTAATGTCATAGATACCTCATGCACAAGCATCTGTAATTGTACCTGGGTATAATAGCGGTGTTTAATTAGTAATTGCAATTAACTGTCCAGGCAAAAGATTTTGTCTTTCAACGAAGCCTCTTGAAAAGTAATGTCTTTATGTTTAAAGGGACATTTGACTTCTAGTGTTCCCGCAGCAGAAACAACACCATCAGCGATAGCACCAAGAAATGGACTGTTTTCAAAAAATCAGAGTTATCACATACAACATTCTGATGTAATGTTTCTAATATATAACACGAGCATTGTCTTCATTACCTATTCCCCACTTAACAGCTTATTTCTTACTCAAATCATGTCTTGTAGTGCATAATTTCCATAACAAAGTTTTCTGACGGTGTATTTATTTGCCTTGTTAACACATCATGCGCTTTTGTTCCCGTTATCCGACCTTTGCGATGTGCAAACCACATGAGTGAACTATTTTGATCTTTTGTTTTCATATAAAGTAAAGAAATTTGCTCCTATGAGTAAGTCATGGTAATATAATATAATGTCTTTGCTTGGATTTCTTGTGGAGAGTGATCTGTATGGTCTTCATTGTACAAGGTTGTCAATAAATCTGGTAGTGGGTCTATCTTTACTTTCTCACTTGTTTCATGCTGGTCTGGATGAACAGGGGATATTGAAGTGACAAATGAGGCAGTTGAACACACGCTGTAAAGGGACAATAGTACTTCATCACTGGTAATGGGTATTTTCCAGATGGGATGACACCTTGCACTTGTTTCTTTCTGTTTGTATTCATCAGATGTTGCATTTCTTGGATAGTGTACATGGTGTACGGCTCAATCTGTCGAATATAACACAAAATGCATTTAAGGATTCTTACAAAATAGTCATTATTATGATATCAGACATATACATTCCTTGAGGGACTACACATGCGGACATATATAAACTTTGACCAAAATATGTGATAATACAGCAACAATAACAATTCTTGTTTTGGCTCATAACATATGAATAAAATGCTTATGTTGATAAAATTTATAAAATCATCGGTGACATACTTGCAAACTGTTCTATAATTTGTCAATTTCTTAAAATGTTGATACAATTCGAACTTTTAATTCAGCATTTACGTTTTTGACTTAAAATAAAACATACGATCATATTTAAATTTCAAACACAGTTTTAAACAATTACGATATGCAGTTAGTAAAATTATTTGGTTTAATGTAAAACTCTACGGCAATAGAAACATATTGGTTTAAAATTGGAAACTAGTGGGTACCTAATTCAAAATGTAATTTAAAGTGAACCGCTTGAACTTGTAGATTATTTTTAAATGCATATGTTCTAAATAATAGTTTCACAACATCAAATCACGCATGTTTTATGATGACCATTTCCGCTGAAAAATAACGTCTTAAACAAAAGTGTTACTAAAGGGCCAAAAATCATTCAACCAGAACACGACAATGATATACGCAACATGGTTGTTGAGAACTAGTCCGGACAAAGTTTGCGTATTCAAACCTGTAAAGCGCCATAATTTCAATAACATCATTCAACCGGAACACAGCAACAATATCCACAACTAAGCTTGGTTATGAGCATTCCTACCAAATGTCACTGAAATCCTGGATTTCATGAAAACTAGTCCGGATAAAGTTGCTGTATAATGGAACATAACTCTGTCATGAAGCATTCCATAGAAACACGGCGATGATATGTGCAACCAGGCTTTGTTCTGATCATCCCTGCCAAGTTTCCTTGATATCCGGGCAGTGGTTTAGGGGAAATAGTCTGGACGAATTTAGTGTATTAAAACCGTTAAAGCGTCATTACTCTGCCAAAATCATTCAACCGAAACACGGCGATGACATGCAACTAGGCTTGGTACTGATCATCCTTGCAAAGTTTTGTTGAAATCCGGCCAGGGTACAGGAGAACTAGTCCGGATAAAGTGTGTGTACTAAAACATTTAAAGGGCTATACTCTGCCAAAACACATTCAACTGTAAAAAAGGTGATGATATGCACAACTAGGCCTGGTACTGATCAATCCTAAAAAGTTTGGTTGACATCTGGCCAGGAGTTCAGAAGAGACTAATCTGGACAAAGTTTGTGTATTAAAACCTTTAAAGGGCCATACCTCCGCCAAATATAATCGAACTGGAACATGGCGACGATCTGCACAAATAGGTTTAATACTGATTGACATTGTCAAGTTTCGCTGAAATCCGGAGAGGTGTTCATGAGAATTTTACCGGACAAAGTTTGTGCAATAAAACCTATAAAGGACCATACACAACTTGGCTTGGTACTGATCACCCCTGCAAATTTGAAATTCGGCAAGGGGTTCAGAAGAACCAGTCCGGACACAATGTGTGTATTAAAACCTTTAAAGGGACATAACTCTGCCAAAATCATTCAACTGAAACACGGAGACGATATGCACGACTAGGATTGATACTGATCATCCCTGCAAAGTTTCACTAAAATCCGGACAAATGAAGGCCCTATCGTCTTAACGAGGCAAAATACATCATTTTTAACAAAATCAAGGGCCATAACTATGGTATTACCAATACGATTTGGCTGAAGTTTCTTAAAGATCAAATACAAAATGAATGTGCTGGATTATAAATAATTATATATATGTCATTTTTCAGCAAAACAAAGGCCATATTTCTGGTGTTACTAATCCTATCTGGCTGGTTATCGAACTGATCCGAGCTTTGATTGATAAAAAAACACTGGCAAAGTTTCGTTACGATCCGATTAATAATTTAGTCCCTATCGCGTGTACAAAACAAACTTTAACGGACGGAAAACTCGCCATCGCATGAGCTCTGCTGTAATTCGGGCAGTACAGTTAAAAATGTTGACAATAGTGCTACCGCCTTGGAACGTTCAGTGACAAAAAGGGACGCTGGGGTTACACCAATCCTCATGCTTACCCTATTGTCATCCCAATAAAACGGGACAGTGTAAATAAAGATATCCCCGCTAGGTTATATTCTCTAACAATCAATGTAGCATTAATAGGCAATGTAACACATAATTGATCATGTACATATGAATATATATTAAAAAAGAGCGTAGAAAGCTACAAAACAAGTACACCATTGCTTGGCAGAAGCCAGAGCAACAAGAGAACAAATCATTAAGGGCACGACAATAAAATAATTAGGACAAGCATTAGACGCTACGGTCCTTTGAGGATTTAGCTAGACGTCATCATAGGGTCCACAATCTTTCGAGTAAACACACAATCAAAGAGGAAAGAGGAAAGCATAGCGGCGAACTGTAAATGGGTCAACCACTAAACATGCTGTACGTTGAAAAAATGAAAGGGTCATAACCTCTTTTCAACATACACGCAGGTGATGAACAGGTACATTTGATGCAATGTAACGAACCATCAGTTACATTCGATGCTATGTAACGAACACACTGTTATGTAACAAACACTCAGTTACATTCGATGCTATGTAGCGAACATACAAGTATAGTTGATGTTATGTAACGAACAAATATGTACATTTGGTGTTATGTAACGAACACATATGTATATTTGATGTTATGTAACCAACACATATATATATTTAATGCTGTGTAACGTACAGACAGGTATATTTGATGTTATGTAACGTACACACAGGTATATTTGATGTTATGTAAAATATACACGCAGGTGATGCTATGTAACAAACATACAGGTACATCGGATGTTACGAAACGAACACACAGGTATATTTGATGTGTGGTAATGTTTCTTTAAATTTTCTAAGAGCTCTAGATTTAGTCATTCTTGACTTATAGCCTTGTGTTACATTCTGTGACTCAATAATAGCTGACATTTTTACTTTTTGTCTATAGTTCCTCTTTCTTTCTGCTTCTTTCTCTATAGTTTCTTTATTTTTAATTCTCCTTCCGCGGAAACCAGGTTTTAGTGTATTTTCACACGTTGTGTCAGGTAATAATTCAAGTATTTTCTTGCTTTTTGTGTTATATTATTGATGTATTTATTTATATTGCATTAATTTATTCGGACTAAACTACTAATAAGTAATATCAGTGCAAATACAAGGAAACGCAGCTAACGTTCGCGTGGGCGCGTTTATTCTTTGACGTAAACAAATACCCAATAAGGCGTTATGGCTAGACGCAATAAACTATGTCGCACTAAATACATAAAAATACTACGGACAAATAAAAGGTATTAAATAAGACCCATTGGTCTATTAAAGTTTAGATATTATTATATTGTTTGAATATGCTTAAATTTCTACTTTATTAACATGATCTATAGTATTTTCAAAAAACAATGTTAGAAAAAACCTTTTGGATAGACACAGTAAATCACAGAAAAACAGTTCATAACGGAGAGTATGCAATATATTTTATATATAAAACGATTCATTAACACAGGACCCTTAATTCTATAAAAATAAATTACCTTTCATTGACATGATCTCTTTTATTTCATAAAATATAATATGTCCGCCCGCTGTACATCAAACCGGATGGGATATCTTTGCGTTGTTTAGTTTTACGTCTATTTCCGGTAAGTACATTTGATGTTATGTTACGAACACACAGGTATATTTGATGATATGTAACGAACACAAAGGTACATTTCATGTTATGTAACGAACACACAGGTACATTTGGTGTTATGTAACGAACACAGAGGTACATTTGGTGTTATGTAACGAACACACAGGTACATTCGATGTTATATAACGAACACACAGGTACATTTGATGTTATGTAACGAACACACATATATATTTGATGCAGCGGAACGAGCACACAGGTGTATTTGGCGTTATGTAACGAACACACAGGTATATTTGGTTCTATATATCGAACACGCATGTATATTTGGTGCCATGTAACGAACATACATGTACATTTGGTGTTATGTATCGAACACACAAGTGTATTTGGTGTTATGTAACGAATGCACTGGTACATTTTGTGTTATGTAACGAACACACAGGTATATTTGATGTTATGTAAGGAACACACAGGTATATATGATGTTATGTTACGAACACACAAATATATTTGGTGTTATGTAATGAATGCACAGGTATATTTGATGTTATGTAACGAAAACACATGTACATTTGATGTCATATAACAAACACACAGGTACATTCGATGTTATGTAACGAACACACAGGTATATTTGATGTTATGTAACGAACTCAGATGTACATTTGATGTTATGTAACGAACACACATGTAAATTCGACGATATGTAACGAACACACATGTAAATTCGATGATATTTAACGAACACACAGGTATATTTGATGCAGTGTAACAAAAACACAGGTACATTGATGCTACGTAACGAACACGCACGTATACAGGTGTTATGTAACGAACACACAGGTATATTTGATTTTGATATTATGGAACACATAATTATGATGTAACGAATACACATATACATTGATGTTGTACCTAACACACAGGTTCATTTGATTCTACGTAGCGTACACACAGGCATATGTCATGTTATGTAACGAACACACATGTACATTGATGTCATGTAACGAACACACTGGTACATGTGGTGTTATGTAACGAACACACAATTACATTTGATGCTATGTAACGAACACACAGTACATTTGATTTTATGTAACGAACACACAATTACATTCGATGCTAGGCAACGAACACACAGGTACATTTAGTGCTATGTAACGAACACGCAGGTACAGGCGATGCTGTGTAACGAACACACACGTACATTTGATGCTATGCAACGAACACGCAGGTACATTTAATGCTATGTAACGAACACACATGTACATTTGATGCTATGCAAAGAACATACTTGTACATTTGATGCTTTGTAACGAACACACACGTACATTTGATGCTATGCAACGAACATACTGGTACATTTGTTGCTATGTAACGAACACACAGGTACATGTGATGCTATGTAACGAACACGCAGGTACATTTGATCCTATGTAACGAACACACATGTTCATTTAGTGCTATGTAACGAACACACCGATATATTTGATGCTTGTGAGGTTATGTAAAAACACACACGCAGGTGCTATTGTCTAACAAACACACAGGTACATTTATTGTTACGTTGGTGCTTGCATTGTATCAGGGTATTAGTATCTCTGAAACTTGAACTATTTGAACTCAATTTACAAAACTCCCCTTTTTTAGTTGTGTAGTCTAAGACATTTTACCTGTGTTCGTTTAGCATATAATTCACTTTTAGACATCAGAGTCAACACTGACTTCATGTGTTGTACATGCATACTACGTGTATTGCGTATACCATTATACATAATAAGGAAAATATAGCAAGTGTGCATTTAATCCAGATTGCTTAACAATGCATTTCTTAATAGCACACTTAGTATATTTCCGGCGCAGCTTTAGTGAAACAATTACGAGAAACTCAAAGCAATTACCAGCATAAGGATAAATAAGTGGTAACAATGAAAACGCCCACCTCAAGTGCAATCGACTATACCAGTACGTTTTAATCATTCAGAAAAATCAGCTAGAGAGGGAATATGATATTTCAATAAATCATTGACATCAAAATGACAAAATCTAATTTGATATTGATTTGTTTTGTCTTTGTTTGTAAAGTTAGTTCTGTATTTAGTCAATCAAGTTGGGAATATCGGAGTTTAGAAAGAAAAGTAAATTTGATGCGAGATACGTTTGAACGCGAAATTTCGCGTTTGCAGTTTGAGTTGGAAGATTTAACATCCGAGTTAAAGGCTGTAAAACAGGAGACACCAACATTGCGCAAACAACTGTCAGTGGCTGGACAACCACCAGCGTCTGGACAACTACCATCGTCTGAACAACTACCGACGTCGGTCGTCAACCAGGGTAAGATATTTGCATTTGGTTCTTAAACTCATAAAAGCAGCGGTAATTCAGTGTCATGTTGTTTGTCAAACACAGGCCGCACGTAGGCACGTAGGCACGCACGCAGGCACGCACGCACACACAGACTCACGCATGCACGCACGCACACACGCACACGCACACACACACACACACACACACACACAGAGTTGGTGTATCAAATAAACGCCATGAAGAAGGTTGGAAAAACAACCAAAAGCTTGCGGCAAAATGAAATAGATTGTATTATATATATATAATGAAAAGAAAATGAAACGCATAATGGGTATTTCCGCTATATATTGTATGTTTAATATGCTACTGCCAATCGAATGGTACAGGGCGACATAAGTATGTCCTTTTGGGAAAGAAGGTTTAAACAGCACCAAACACACCAATGATTACCCCTTTAAATAAATACTGATGAAGGTGATCCTTTAGGAGCAACAAACACAATTAAGAGAATAAAGCAGCAGACTCGGTTTTATTGAGTCTGTTCATGAAAAGTAATGAAAGAAGCAACACCTCTCACGCCCCATAGCACCGGCTTAAGCGGTATTCTACTTCAAAGCCACCTAGATTGTTGTTCAATCCATTTGCATATGTTTCTATGAATATTGTGATGTTGAATTGATATATTGTAACATATCTGCAATAACATATTATTAAACTCAAAGGACCAGTAAAAATAACACTACAGATTTGTAGCACGGGGAGAGTTTTTACAGCCGCCACACTGCACTAAACGAACGCTAGTGTGAATGTTAATAACTACTGATAAAGTTTCATTATCGACAAAATGCGCATTTGAGCAAACAGGCTTTAAACGTTGCAATCTCTTAACATTAAACACAATACTGAAATGGCTTGACTTTTTCAAGCGAAACTTCAACATTTATGAATTTCGTTTAACAAAGTACACTTTGATTAAAAGGTATACCACATGACAGAGTTGTCCTTTCTGTAATTTGTTGTAGCCAATTTTTGTACAAAACACGTTAAGATATATCTGGAATATTACGTAAAATTACATGTAGGTTTTTATGTATTAAAGGCATTTTTTTGATTATGCGCTTCTTTTTCCTTTCAGTATATATGGAGCTATCCTTTTTAGGAAGTGAATGCATACGTTTGATTTCTGTGTATCTCATCATAGCTAGGTACCCTGCCGTAGTTCGTCCGAAGGTTGTCTGTCCTTGGTTGTTCGCAAATATTGTCTTCCTAGATATAGTTATCTCTATTGAGACATTTGGATAAAATACATTAAATTACAAAGTATCGACGTTGCGGAAAACAAGCTGGCATATTTTGATAGGTTGCATAAGCTTACACTATACATTTAATACAAATATAATAACCTATAAGTTGTCTATATTTTAATGTGCAATAGCCATATGTTACTAGTATTAGCTTGATAGGAAACTAAACAAAACATGATGAGTCCTCAACGCACATTTAAGCTTCAATTGAGACTATGAGTTCTAGATAGAATGCATATAATCTTTTTCATTTTCTGTATACGACATCGTTTACTCTTACACTGTTAAATAAATGTTATTTTATTCCTTTATTTGATTTAGATGTGCAACCCGATGATGAGAAGGAAGTCTTCCAAATAGATACCAGTGGTGTTCAACGGATTATTACGGAGCATGGGTATACCATTACTGAACATACAAAAGACATCGATAATCTCAAACAAGAAAATGCTCGCTTAACAATGAAAATGAATGATGTTGACAAGAAATGCAATATGATAAATGAGCATGATGGAATCCTGAAGTCGTTACAAAACGAGTTGCTTAAGACTGCAACCAATCTTACATCTACACACATTAGTGTTCTCCAATTAATAGACGACGTAAATAAACTCAGTGATATTTCTGAAACACGTAAGCTTTCTACAACGATAAAGCATGCCTTTACTGTCGAAAAATTAAACCGGCAACGCTATGAAAGAGAACAAAACAGATCGATTTATGAAACGATGTCAAATATAGAAATAAAGCAGAAACAATTCGTGAACGAAATAACAACATCCACTGCCAAATTGTCTAATGCCATTGCAGCAATGAACGACACAGTGGAGGCTTCAAAGGTCGATATTCAAACAATGAACACTGTTTTCAAGGATTTATCAAACACGTTAGAAGTAACAAGTAAGTCGAATTAGTTATTGGTTTAGTTTTACTAGGCCTGCATACATAAATGTATAACAGTACCACGGAACTAGGATGTTCTTATTTTAGAATACATTGTATCATATAATAAAAGGCAATGTCATTCGTTGTTAATGATATTGTGCAGAATCAGTTGCATATTTCAACGCAGTCTGAAATTGTCATTGTTTGCTGGTATTGACATTTTCATACTTGCCTTTCCCAGTTTATTAACGCTTTCGGATCCTTTGGAATTTTACATCTAAAACTGTTGCTCTTTTCTGACCTTATATTATTCGCACATCATATATATTTGTAAACACTGCGAGATAAATTTTACAACAATCTACATCATCAGCTGTACTAATATTAATTTCTGATTTCTTGCATCGAGCACCTTTTTTAAGGCAAACACCGATATTTAACCCATTTTAATGGAGCGTCAACGTCAATTGAGACGCTCGCGCAATTTAAGTCATGACGTTGACGTCACGACCGGTATAGTTTAAAAGTATTATTAATTTACTTATTATGTTTGTTACTAAGGCTTTAAAGGTCTATTTGCAAATGATTTAAACACTGAATCGGAATTGTAGTCCATAATGTTTTAGTGACCTTCTATAAAATCTTCGCCTTCCACAATGCTGGAAATTAACTAATGTTATGCCACTTTTTAAATCAGGCGATAAAGATTCACCATCAAACTATAGACCAATATCGTTAATTAGTTGCGATGGAAAAGTTTTGGAACGATTGATATTCAAACATATTTTTAATTGTGTGCTTACCAATAATTTAATATTTCTTTTATTTTTTAATATTCGAAAACCAGTCTGGTTTCTTACCTGGTAACTCAACAGTTTACCAACTAATTGATATTTATAATCAAATATTCAAAGCGATTGATGAAAACAAATTTACATGTATCGTATTTTTTGATATATCGAAAGTTTTCGATCGTATCTGAAATGCAGCTTTAATTTTTAAACTCCGACAACATGGTATTTCAGGCAACCTTATCAATTGGATAAATAATTATATAACTGATCGTAAACATAGAGTTTTTGTTGGTTTTTTTTTTCTGAAATAAAAACTCCAAATGCCGGCGTACCGCAAGGCTCTGTTCTAGGACCATTATTGTTTTTAATTTATATAAACGACACAGCTGATGCTTTGCTTATTACGACAAGGCTATTTGCTGATGACATTTCTATTGCGGTATCTACATTCGACATAGATTATATGGAAACTACAATTAATGTGGACTTGTGTAAAATATCGAATTGGTCAAAGCAATGGCTAATACAATTTAATCCATCTAAAACTGAAGTCTTCTTTTTTCAATTGCAAACAGAAACGGTCCGTCTTTGATATTTGAAAATACTCAACTTAACTTTGTCGCCCATCCTAAACATCTAGGAGTAACCCTTAGTCTGGTTGACATACTGAACATTGACAACACTTTCTTTCCAACTATGGTTGATAATATGTATCCTAAAGAACTTCAGCCGATGGAAATTGGATGGGTGTATGTGTCTCAACTTATTCGTTTTTCAAGAGCTTGTACTCGAGTTGAGGACTTTAATATTCGTAATCTTTGTATAACTCAAAAGCTACTCAATCAGGGTTACCGTTACCGTAAACTTCGTAAAACCTTTGCAACAGTTTATTATCGTAAGCCTGATCTTCTTTCCAAATATAAAAGTAATTTAAGGACTCTTCTGCGACAAGGACTATCACAACCTGACTTCTATGGTGATGTGATTTATAAACTTCGTAAGATTGTTGGACATGATCACTTTCATACTATCTTTGTTAAACTTATTAAAAAGTTTATCAAAAGAGGTTATGACTCTATCATTTTGCAACGTACTGCATGCTTGGTGGTGGACCCTTTTACAGTTCGCCATTATGCTTTCCTCTTTAATTGTACGATGACCGGACAGGCTGTGGACCCTATGATGACGCCTACCTAAAGCCCATTGGGACGGTGGCGTTTGATGTTTGTCTATGGTCTTTCTTGTCGCGCCCTTAATGGTTTATTCTCTTGTTGCTCTGGCTTCTGCAAATTCATTGAGTACCTTCATTGTGGCTTTCTAGACTATTCATCCTTTCATACTCTTTTCAGAAAAGAATCCATCCTGATATGCTACAAGCAGTCAGTTGTAGGACGTTCAATAACAATTGTAACTACCCCGTACTTACGTTCACAAGTAGGTGGTGATTTTGGCACCCATTCCCAATCTACTCTACAAACCATGTTGGATCGTCCTTTCATCTGGTACCCTTTATTGCACTGAAAGGAGGTGAAGCTGCCCGGATTTGCATTACTGTCCATCCTCCTTCCGTTTTTTGGATGGTCAACATATGTACAGTACTCCCCTGAACATGTATAAAACTAACAATGATATGCATACAACGTACTGCAGGAATCTGAATCATGTAAGAAGCATCAATGATACTAAGATAACGTATATACCAGTGGATATACAAGTTGAACTGGAAATGTAGCATGCATTGAAAAACACACCGTAAATTACAAAGGTGAATAAAAGGCAAGATATTACATCACACACATTAGACAGTTGATAACAGGGCTACTGCAATGGTCGGTCAGTGGCCGCTGGGTGTTTACACCAGGTTCTAGGGTACACCAAACATCACATACCCTATTATAAGTTAAATAAAGATGTCATCAATATTTTAGGAGAGGCTGCGAAAGCAGGTATTTCTATATCGATATATAAGCGCCTATTTATTTACAAATAAAACCTAAAAAAGATACTTAACGCCTCTTTCACCTACTATTTCACCTACTCTTTCAACAAAATCTTCTTTGTAAACTTCACACTGCACGGACGCGATATTGGCTTTACCCCAAATACCAAATGTATTTCACAGAACACAGTAAACCCCAAAACACGCAAAAAGACTCCCCTGAAAAGAAAGAATGGCAATGGTAATAATAAAGGCATATGGCGCCACAAACACAAACAGGGTTTACAGTAGGGCTATGCCTTAGAACGGTCAGTGGCAAAAAGACCGCTGGGGTTTAAACCAGGTTTTAGGGTGCTCCAAACCTCACACCTACCCTACTGTCATCTCAATTAAACGGAACAGTGTAAATAAAGAAATCCCCGCCTTGAACTATTCTCTAACCAAGAAGACAGCATTAATAGGCAATATAAGTAAAACACACAGATGCTCGTGTATACATAAATACAAAAATAAATCAATAGCCTAGAAAGCCACAAAGAAGGTACTCGATGCCTTTGCAGAAGCCAGAGCAACAAGAGAGTTAACCATTGGGGGCACGAAAACCGCAGAACACGATGAATGCAAACATATTGCTGTCTCGTTTTGATTGAGACTGTTCGTGAACGGTAGTGATAACATGCTTGCTATAGATCACGCCCTTTAGCCCCGGGTTGTGCAGAACTCAATAATATCCCGAAGATGGCATGCATATGACGGTGAATATGGAACCGTCATTGATGTAGTTTCATGCCATGGCCAGCGGCGTATGGTCCCAGTTTCTAACAAAATACCTGGCCATAAACGAGAAAACAGTGGGCGAAAAAAACAATATTTAGTTGGGAGCAGAGGTTATGAAGCCACATACAAAGTTAAAAGGCAGTTAAAAGTGGAACTACCTATTCGAAATTAAAGTAAGTAAACAAAGGTATTTGAGAATGTACTACAGATATTTGTATATAAATATCGGGCTCAACGATCTCCAAATATCGCAAGGCTATTAATCTCTAACCTGTTGCTTTATATGTATAGAGGAGCACCTAATTAGTCAGATGTTGATTTATATGTACAGAGGAGGGACCTAATTAGTCAGATATTCCTTTATATGTACAGAGGAGGGACCTAATTTATATGTACAGAGGAGGTACATTATTAGTCAGATGTTGCTTTATATGTACAGAGGAGGGACCTAATTAGATGGTAGATAGACAGATTCTTTATTTTCCTCCAAGATGTAGGAGAGCATATACATATAATTATAGCATACAATACAAATTCAAAAAATGAACATATAACACGTTCTCATTTGGTTTGACTCTTTTCTGATTGGGCCAAAATTGCGAGAATTTACTGCAATAGTTGGAAAACTAGCAATTTAGTTCACTAAAACTTAATTTTTTTCTCAATTTAGCTCTGTATATAAGTAAACAGTGCTTCCCTAGAGTTAATAATAATTGACTGAATTCAGCCACACTCCGATGGAGTAAACAGTGAACTATTAATTCAAAGCGATGCTTTGGAACTTGTTTTATTTTACCTAACTTTCTATTATCTTCTTATCAATATTGCTGAATTCAGCCAGCTGAACAAAGCAACGGCTTACAAATACATGTTTTGTTTTCTCCGCTGATCTGTTTTACTTCACCTTTCCTGTATGATACTTTAACCACACACAGGTACTGCCTGAATTCAGTCGCTTAATTTTGCACAACTTTCGGATATGGTTATACAGTGAATTATTAATTAGTGCTGCATTGGAACCTGTATTGGAACTTGTTTTATTTTACCCAACTTTTAATTTTCTTCTTATCAATACTTGCTGAATTCAGCCAGCTAAAGAAAACAAGGGCTTGCAAATACATGTTTTACTTTCTCCACTGATCTGTTTTGCTTCACCTTTCCTGTATGATGCTTAAAGCACACAAAGGTTCTGGCTGAATTCAGTCGCGTTTGTTTAGTCGTCAGAGTATATTCAACACCAATTACAGTTCAGTAATTGGAGTTTTCATATAAACCAATTGTAAACATTGTTGTCTAAAACCATCGGCTGAATTCAGCCGATAAAAAAAAGAAAAACAGCTACAAATATGCGATAAGAGCCAATAGTACATGTTTTTGACTTGATACGACCACCATGAATCACTGGTTGAACGATACTGGCTGAATTCAGCCGCTTATATTTTGTTGAACAACTGTCTTTGGAATAAGAAACAGAACTGATTGAACACAGTCTAAGAGTGTCAGGTTATGCTGACGCTATCATAATCATGAATTTTATATTTACTAAAAGACCGAATGTTGATTTTGTTTTGTAAGGGCTGTGCACATGGTAGTTGACTACCTATAACATTTGATTTGAGTATCATCTGATGGACATTTTGGATTATATATTTTTTTCTTTTTTTTCTTTTGATGACATTATATTACTGAACAAAGATATAATTCTAATACAGGCCTATAATATTGTTAAACAAACGGTATTTGCCATTGCGCTTCAAGCTAAACAGATCGCTTATGATTTACAAGGATCCTAGATTTATGTTTGGTTATACACCAACGACAACAGTTTTATAAAAAGTATCTCTACCACTTTAAGTAGGGAAACAGAAACTATTTCTAATGCGAATTACGAACTCCTTTGTTTTCGAGTCATGCAACCGTTAGTGCACTTGATAGTAGTTTTGGCGTGTTACTGTATGTTGGAACACCATTTGAATTATGATGTGATAAATGTAAAAAGCAATCGTCCTGATTTCAAATTATAGTTATAAGTATTTACTTTGTTTATAATAAAAGGGACAATTTACTTTGGTCTTATTTGTAATAACTGTTTCAATGTTGCACGTAGTATATTTTTAATTTCACAGTTACATATATCATGGTTGCATCAATGTAATAAATAATATAATATATATAAGTTATTGACAAGAGCGCTCTAACAATAAATAATTGTACTGCATGTGTCGATTCAGTTTGCTAATAATTTATTTTTTGAAAAAAAAAGAAGAGAAATGCTTCACTCCTATATCAGAATCAAAAGGCTAACTCAATACCAGTAGGAGGTATAAATGGCATTTAAAGCTTAATTGACGTCAACCATCAATGTTAATGTTAGCCAATACTTATGTAAACAAATTTTCAGCAAACTGAAACGTCGTTTATTGAATGAATTATCACAATATCAAGCATGATTGTGGTTTAACGGCATATCATATATGTATAAAGCCTTTATGCTATTGTTTTCAAAAAACGGTATTTGACTGCCATACTATTTAATATAATTCTGTTTAATAAACTGAAAAAAAAGCTTTCTGTCAGAAACCCTTGACTCAGTTTTCTGTTATGTCTCGTGAAATGAAGAAAAGGATTAAATTATATTTTTATTTTTAATAATTTAAAAAATAAATATTTAAAACATTTCTAACTTTAAAAAACACACATGATATTTTATATTGTTTCCAGACTATGGATATGTAATCAATTTTACTACTCTAAAAGCTTGAAGAAGTTTCTTCGAAGCCATGTGCTAATTGTTGTGTTATATAAACAAACTACATTTTAACATACATGCATTTAGAATATTGCATTATTAAAACTAATATATCTGTGTACCGTAATGTTCATATTTAAAATATTAATATTTATTTAGAAAATATCATTTACCTCTCTTATATATATGTCGCGATAATCAGAATTCACCCTGTGCAGTATCAGAAGAAAAACTGTCTGTTTTAAAGAAATACCTGTGCGGAATACTACTACAAAAAAATACCCAGGGTACATTTATGTATACAGAAACGTACCCGAAAATCTTTGAATTCCAGAACGGCCCCTACATATACAGAAACGTACCCGGACAAACAAGATCTCATTGGCGGAATTAGAACTTGGTAAAACAACTACTTAAACAATATCGTTTATGATTAACTATTGTGCTATTATTCTTAAAAACATATTCAGGCTGCCATAGTTAGTAATAAAATACAGAAGGTATTGTCGTAAAAGCGGAAATTGTAAATCTTCAAACCCCGCGCAAGAAAGTAAACAAATATGCAGCTCGTCATTCAAGACGATTTTAATGAAGGAATCCATGTACTTTATATTTCCGAAAAGCCAACCGGAAAACCCACACACCCACATATTTGCGCCAATTTTGGACTGGGTATTCTGATAATCTGTTTAGGGAAGAATCATCAAAAAGGGATATCACAAATATTGGTTTTCAAAATATAAATTGGGCGCCAATAAATACGGAAATACATTCAATATGTAAGGTGAACTTTAAAAAAGTGAATCGATTCAACTTTGTAAACAATGAAAGTTTCGTTTACGTGAAGTAACAGAACGAATTACGGCCGCGTTTTATGACATTGTACTCTCGCGATTTTGTGTCGGATATATTTATGTATATTTGGGCCTTTCTGGATTTCGATGATTTTCGGGTACGTTTCTGCATACATAAATGTACCCCGGGTGCCTTTCTGTAGTACCCGGTACGACAATAACCCCCATCAGCGTGAGCAATGTGTGTGAGTTAAAACATGTATGCACTTGTTTGCTAAAAATGCGAAGCAGGAAAAATGAAATTAAGAATACTTCATCAACAATATGTAACATGTTTTTTGATTGATCGAATGAGCTAATCGTAAAAAGTTTTCAAGGAGTAACCTGTTACTTAAGTGGCATGTGACATGTTAGTGAACATTCTGGCCAGATAGTTGCTAATGCGATAAACAACTGACCACCCTCGATTATTTTCAGACAAAGCGGCATCTCGCGAATAATGAGAGTCTTAACGAATGAGCGTCTCTGTGACAATGAGGTACCGTAAAAAATGCGGATCGTCTACAATGAGGGACTGTTTAAAATGCGCATCCCATTGGATACGACTAAACAATTAAATATGTTTTTAAGTAAAAATAAATGTTGTAGTAGGGCTGACTTTTTGGAACCGGTCGCAATCGGACAACAAACATATTTTTTATGATGACTTTAGTATCATTCAGTATAACATAATACATCATTCACACCATTATTTTTTACAGAATGATATCTTCCAAATCGATGCACTATTTTACGTTTTCATTACGATTTCATCGTGCTGCAAGATTTGGTTTTAACGAGTAATTCTATTTTCGTATAACAATTATACACACTATAATTATGGAAAAAAAAAAGGTCAAATGCTTATGCTACGTACACAAATACGTAAACGTTTACAATACCTTTTACAAATACACTAATATTTGATCTTTCATAATATAACACATTGCGAAAACAGCTATTGTTTTATTACTGAGGCATTTTAAATAAGAATTACATTCAAACTAATTTTGTAAAAACCACCTAAGAGCATCTGGGCGCAGAGCTTAATTGTATAGACGTTTTGCACGGCATTGCTTTGAACACAGCAACTTAAATTTACTCGCACTACTTCAATGTAGTTGCGGAAAGTATAATTATATTACAAACTTATAGCCAACTTAATTCTTTTAGGGATGTTTTTTTTATTCCGGAAGAAATAAAGCCAAATCTTCTCGAACCGTATCTCTGTGAATTAATTGTTCAACTGCCATTCCGTGCCTTGTATTGACTTCAATTAAACTGTCTGCTTTACGTCTATACAATTTAATTCTGATCCCGGATGGAGCCGACTCCAAAACCTCTCCGAATGTATCGGCGTAGTCCTCGTGGTAAACAATCATGTGACCGACGACTGCTTGTTCTGTTCCTGTAGGTTCGATTCCTGTAGGTTCGATACCGTTGTCATATAGTATAATGTTATTTCGTCTCCGTTTTCCTGAATACACCTGAAAATATATAAAAATGAAATTAATACAAACTTACGGGTGTAATCATTGTTAAAAACAATTTAAACAATAGGGCATTGTTTTGTAATTGTGTTCACGTTGTTTTAAATCAAATCTTGATTGAAATTGAACATGCTATTATTTATACACGACAGCTTTTATAGTTTTATAAACCATAAATGAATTTGACTTTTTTTGGCGGTAGATGTTTCACTCAATATCTTCAAAGTATTAAGAGAATGTTGAAACTTGTTGACACTATTTTTCAAACCAGCCTCTTAAACACCCAAATATAACATTGTTATATAAATGGATATATATGGATGTACACGCATTTGTATGCATGTGTTTTATGGTTGTTATTTATTTGATATGCAAATTGTCTCTTCTAAACACACGCTCTTCTAAAAATCATATGTTTCACTAAATCACATAACAGAACAATCAAGGGTCACCGACGTTTGGCACAATTAACCTGGTTTGCTTTATGCGTTTCCAAATAATCATATCTATGGCAATAACCCGGTCACTGTCGCATAGGTTTAATTAAATCATAGGTGTAACAAACACATTAAAAATGAATTTTCACATTGTCATACACATCTAAGACACCAGAATTGTGTTTGTCAGTATACCAGTTTTGTAAAAAGCAACTGATTCTTTTTGTTTGAATACTAATACAAATGACTTACAAATAACTGTATCGGGGTTATCCCAAGTCCAATTGAAACACATTAGATAACCAGTTCGTGTTGCCATAAACACAGTCGCCATTGGCCATATCATAAACATGTTTTAATATAATATTTAATTTATCAGTATCTAACAACTTAAACCAATACTTAACAATTTTAACATATCGTGAAATATACAAAGGATAACGTCCCAGTTCACCGTAAACAACAGCTGTGCAAGTACTTACTTTAACATTTAATATTTTCTTACACAATTTTAAGTGTATTCTTTCAATTTCTTTAGACTTGCTAAAGCCCCATATGACCGATGCATATCCCAAGATTGAACCAAACAAATGCATCAAAAAGTTGACAAAGTAATTTAGGTTTAAATTTATATTACGAAAATTTACAAATAAAACATTACAACAGCAAGGACAAGTTTTCGCATTAAAATAATCTTAGGTGAGAATAAAGCAGGAAAATTGTGTCTCCCTTTAAAATTTAATATTGATTTCGACTTATATTGACCTGGATTTAAAAGAAACGCATATATTTCCTTAGAAAACTTTTCCTCGGTATTTATGCGCAATAATAATAATATTATTAGCAAAATTGTATTACACATATATATATATAAATAAAGTGCTTAGGCATAGCGTCATCGGCTGATCTTAAAACGGGGATGATCACCAAATTAATCTTCAATTCATTTCTTGTTCAACCTTCCTTTGATAAAGGCTTCAAAGAGCAATGTGCACATATTGTGCGGAAATGATTCCAATGTTCCACTTAATTATTATGGACCGGTCAAAGAAACCCTAATGGCTATTAAATTATAGGCAATTATGCTCTACCCATTAAACCTTATACAATGCCTATTATATGTGATTGAGGATTGAGACTGATACATTTATTTGCAAACGAGAATCCAGAATGCAAGGATGTTTTTATATTAACTTGTCCCAAATATGTTCTTATATGTTCTTATAAAAGCAAAGTTTTACATTTCAGTCATGATATGTTGCCATGCTTTTATAACAATAATTTATCTTGGCTGATGAAGCTTCAATTGGGTATGAGTATGAAATCGCAAGACCTTATGTTAAGTATATTATACATATTATGTATATTTTGTAAGTCAATAATATCATACTCAAAAATAATAATAAAAAAATTGGGCAATTACATGCATGCATCGTAAGTTCTGTATGTGTAGATGTCTGTTTTCTAATAATAACAATAACCATTCATGTATTCATCGTTCATGTCTTTATGCAAATTCTCCTAAAATGTGTAGGAATCAAATTAATCAAAAATAAAATGTGAGGGAATCATATTTATCTTGAATAAAGCATGTTTATACATATGTGTAGCATGGTCACTGAAAATTCTTTTGTAATAGCACAGGTGTAAATCGTTTAATTGAAAATAAGACCTGTCAGAATAACAGTTAGAATAACAGTTAGAATAACAGTGAGAAAAACTGAAATAGAGCTGAAATGGACATGCTACAAAACAAATAGAGTATGGTTTCATCTCGTTGGTTAATTTAAACACCTCCATGGTGATGTTTAAATTACCCAACTCAATGAAAACATGTGCTATCTATTACATACTGGGTGCACTCGAACAAAGTATAAATTATAACATAATGCTCTAACATGCTTTTTTTATTATTGACTATTTCAAATAATCCTGTTTTATTCATTGCAATTTGTATGAACATTCTCTATTGTTAAAGGACGCACGGCAATCTTGATTTTTGTTAAACTCGAGACGTCCAGTTAGTTTTTTCTACATAGATTGCATTTATTTAATCATTTGATTAATCATTAGTATTTATTATAAGCAAAGTTTAAAGTAACATGTTTTTGCATATTACTAACTATTGATTATATTTCCCAATAATATATTCAAATTTGTATGTAAATATATTCAAGCAGGTTTAAAGTCAAACTGTTACTGGATTCATAATCCGAGCGGATAATAAAAGCTTCAAGATTGCCGTATGTCCCTTTAAGTTAAAGTTGAAATGAAGACAAGTATTTTCATTGTGCGACTGTGAGTTTCAGTATGTACAACTATCATGCAAACTTATCAAAGAAATGTAAGGAGATGTGCGCCAATGAAAACGCTTTGTAGTTCTATATTTCAGTCAGGGCAATTACATACCGACCTATTAGCATTATCAAAGCTTTTAAACTGACGTTCGGCCAGTCCTTATGTTGCTCGCTTAATTAGATGTAATCCCTTTGAGAATTACATTCTAGTTTTACCCAACCAGAGGTACGCACCAAAATGTGCGCGCCACAATTTTCAGAGTTTTACAATTAAAAAATATTCTCGTTATGTAAATACCAAACGAATGCATAAATGTATTATTTTGTAATTGTATATCAAATTTCTCTAAAATATATCATGTTTCCTTATTGTTAGTATTCCGATTTTACAATTTATACATTATCATAAAGTTAAGGTGGCGCAAACGTTTGCAGTTTATTTATCGTACCATAACACGCAATTCTGTAACACATTTGCTGACAATATATCATAATAGTCATCTTTCGTAAATTAATGAATGTTTATTAATTAATGTTAATTAAGTGATTCCGTATGCGTTCTCCTACAGAACTCAAATACATATTGATAATAACTCAGTTTAAACAACACGTTCGTTTGAAGCAGTCGCCACTTCATGCTTTTTTAACACTTAATATAAACACGTTTACTGACCATTAAAATCTTGCCTAAATGTAAAAGCAGACATCGTTAAAGGTAAACATATAATGAAACACACTCACTTGCAAATAATGCGCCCTTCAATAATGTGATTCCCACGTGAGAGTGTGTCCCGATAAAGTTGCAGAAGTTTGAGTCGTTTATTCAATCCATGGGAAAGACCATCTTAAGACAAGCTAAGAGTTGAGCACTTCTGAAATACAATCCCTCTAACAACATTCTCCATGTAAACTGTGTTCCATTGCGTCAACGTTAAGAGCCTGGTCCTTCCGTGTAACTGAAAATATTAAAAGTGTTACAAGTATATACAAATGTCTAACTATTCAACACCCGTCAGACAGAAAAGTTATTCGATTGTATGACCATGTTTTATCGACTTAGCTTGCGTTTAGTAAAATGTCATTATTATGAATTTATCTTACAAAACGGAAATACGATAAATAGATAAATTGTATTACATAACAATACTTACCATTACGAAGACTGTTTCCGCTTTACTTGTTACAACACTTTGCAGCTCCGTCCATGACGCTTCATGCTACAAGGGCTGGCAATAAACAAAATACAAATACTGCCGGCACTTTGTCTTTGCCCAGGGAAAAACGATTCCTTCATTAGCATGCTACTAGAATGATTAAACGAGGTATCACGCTTGCTGCATTGGCAGATTATTAGCACTAGCTTGTTGATTACCAGGAGTAATTGATAGCCATAAAATATTCTGAAAATGTTGGCTGACCATCTGTGAGTTGCCAGTTGAGAATTTACATAAGACCGAGCTTCATGATTTTAGTTTCACATTTAATTTGTTTCATTTTAAATTTCATATAATTTCACATGAGATGTGGAACCAAACCCATGCAGCAACATGCAGTAACTAGAACTATCACTGAAGGTGATGAATACCCCCGCTTTTTTGCTCTGGCCGATGATGGGCAAAATCAAGAATAATAAATGTGTAAAATATATGTTAATTTCTTAATGTGAAAGACATTCTAATTAAAACAAAGGTCCATAATTCTGTAAAACAATTATTGCAGAATCGAAAATCCATTAATGCAGAGACACATCATATCATCACGTGTTTTGTTTCTTGGAACACGTTTTCAAATCTTAAAGTCGCGCTGCATGTATTACATCCATAATCCAACTGTTGGTCAAAAACTGTTAAATCAATAATCAGTCGACCAACTAAATTAAAGTTATCGTCTCTATTGCCATTTCAATCCTGTTTCTTATCAATATGCTGCTGTAAACAAGAAAATCTGGACGTTTTTGTTTTATTAAAAAACATTATCTATATCGTGGCCCCTTGCCGCAGCCATGTTCACGACTGGTAAACGTGCAAATCATACACCACCGGTGCTATGCTAAAGTGAGCAACTTTCGGGGATTGGCTTAGCTAAAGTGAGCAGTTTTTTTAACAATTATCCATGGTTTAGTTAGGCCTGCCAAATCTTCGGATAAAATCCAGAGTCTCCGGATTTTTCAGTCGCTCTCCGGATCTCCGGACTTAAATGTACAATCTCCGGATTTTCCAACAAAACGAAATGTTCATGATTTAACAGCTATACTCTCCCAGTATTGGTCCTGTTACGCTCCCTAGTCAGAGGAATATATACACGTGTCGAATCAGTGGGGGTCATCCGCGTAATGCACTGACTGAATATACAATTAACAACTAATGACATAATAAGTTCCTTTAGTGGCATAACGACATGCGACATGCGTAATGCAGCAATATCTGTGATTTCTTTAATTGGTCAACTTAACTGAAATAGCAAGTGCGACGAACTAGCAACTCCTTGTATGAGGTACCACTATAACAGCTCCTGCTGTGTACGATGATTATAATTTGTGTAGAGTTGACTTGTATGCATATGTGTAGGAAAGTAAGTGCACTTTTTTAAAAAACAAACAATAGTTGTGGTAGAAACTAAACCAAGTCTTTCTAATAGAATTACTATGCTAATTTATTATTTTCTATAACTATCAAACAATGCATCAACTTGTATTAACTGCATAAATAATTTAAATTTGCACTTTCAAAAAATAGTGTGGAAATCATGTCGCGCGCTCCAAATTTCCATTTAAAATGTTCTTCGCGAGTTTTAAATCTTAAATTATAAAATTCTGAGAATTTTGTATTAAAATGTTTTGGCAGGCCTGTTTAGTTCCGAAGTTCACATTACACAATGATGTACTTGTGCTCTCCGACATGCTCCACTTTAATCAAGGGGTAGGCCAAATCAACTACAACTACCCTGAGACTAATAAAAATACTTTCTTTACTTAAGTGAACACATTTACTTATCACTTATCAAGACTGTTTGTCTTACTGTCATACTTTTACTATTTTACTAAATCTACACAAACGCGCACATCTACATATAATACTTAAATGAGAGAGTTGCAGGACGTAGAGATAGATATTTCATTAGCTCGAATCCTCAAATTTAGATATATATTTTATATTAGCTCAAATAGTGCACCGAAGCCGCAGTTTTAGCACCATCTACCACCATCAGGCAATGTTGGTCATATTTCCTCTCTATACGCAAGATATGCTCGATTAAAGTAGTGTAAAGCATGCATTACAACTTACAATGTGTCACTATTCAGCATAAACGATGAAAATTGGATATAGGGAAAGAAAGTCATGTTTACCAGCTTTTGTTTTGAACGTTTCCGCTTCATCGGGAGTTTAGGGAAAACTAAGTATTTTTCAGAATTCAGAAAGTGTATTGTAACATATTTTAATTACAGTAACAAAGTTGCAAAATGAAATGTTGAGGAATCAACGAGACAACTAACTTTGAGTTTGTCAATTTCGGGCGCTCAGATCTAGCCCCGGAAGTTCAACTTTTTTTAGCATAACACTGGTGGCGTATGCGCAGTTACCAGCCCTGACTTTTAATAATTCATTTACGGCAAACTTTCAGCGATATTATTTATAGATTTTGAATTCATATATTTGTTCGCAGCTCCACATAAAATCTATTCTTTATTCAGAAAATAATGCATAACCTGTACAAAGAAAAAACAACCATGCCAAAATGGGTGTTTTTTGTTGTTGTAGTAGTTTTTGTTGTTGTTGTTGTTTTTCATTACTAACTATTTCAGGGAAGTCGTACACATTTACCTGCAAAATGCATGCAGACGTCTGTTCGCACGGCACAAGAGAAATGACGTTTTTTGTGAAGGGGTTGCATTTAGTAAAACGTTAATAGCCAGAAAACGACATGGACTCGATATAATTCTCTTGCTACAAATCGATTAGGCTAAAAGTATTCAATAACATATTAAAATGTTTATGTTTTAAAAAATCGATATATTTTTTCGATCACGTTTTTATTCAGTATTTTGGATCAAACATATTTGTTTTGAGAAAAACGGACATTTCAAAAACACCAATGTTCAGTGTAGTTTTCGAACAAGTTTACCAGCTGAATATTTTTTTTTATATCAGACAATCGCTTTAACAATATATAATATTTTCTCAAAATTTCGTAAGACAATCAACATGCAAACTTTCTGCAAAAATGGGTGTCTGAAAACGGCGTCAAAAGTGACGAACCGTGCATTAATTACGACGACATATCTTAAACGCCTTACTGATTATTATCAAAACAAATAATTCAGTTCCACATTCAGAAAAGGTTCAATTTTAATTTGGTTTAAATGTCATATATATAAAAAATCAAAAATGTGATTCCACCTTAAAAGAAAAAAGCGACATATGTAAAAAAGAAACAAAAACGTTATAACCATATTTTGATAGTATAGTATCCCATGTCATTTTGTGTGTTTACAACATTGTACATTTTTCGAGATCTCAATCCACCCTGTTTACATTTAGCGATACACGTTTTTACATTTAGCTACGTTTTTACATATATGGTCAAAAAAGGCCATTTGAGCTATTGTAACCATAGCTACTACTGATACTGATATTGCTACTACTAGTACTTCTACTACTATTACTACCTACTACTACTACTGCAGTTGCTGTTACTAATACTAATACTACTGCCACTGCTGCTACTACTACTACTACTATTCTATGTATTGCACTTGTTACACACTCTAACCAAGTCACGCTATATATGTCACATCGTTGTGTATCTCGAGTTAGTCGTGTGATTATTGAATGCCAATGGCTATCGAACTTATACTAGTCAATGAATGAATGAATGAATGAATGAATGAATGAATGAATGAATGAATGATTGAATGAATGAATGAATGAATGAATGAATGAATTATTATCAGTGGAAACTATATAGGGTCTCAATTATGTAAACAACAAAAAAACATTTAACCACACAATAATTGTCCTATTGAGACGCAACTACATCAATAACGAAACCACTAATCTGTTTTAATCGAATAGTGTCTATTATGTGTGAATCATCGTGTAAATACAACAGATTTGTTTCATCGTATACCGTGTTAAACGTATTAAAGTATTTAAATATGCACATCTTCCAATACATACATTACTGTTCTACACACATTTTTAAATATGTCGCTTTTTCCTTTTACACTTAGCAACAAAAAATATGTTTACATTTGGCTCATTTTTTATTTCATTTAGCGACGCTGACGTTTTTACATATAAAGACCTTTGCATTTACATTTAATCTCAGTTTTTACGTTTAGCGACATTTTTACATTAAGCGTTGCTACAAGCTCCAATTTGGAGCTCAATTCGCGGGGAGCTCCATACGAATCATAAGTATACGCATAGAGCTTCCACATGACCAAAGGAGTTGTATGCGTAGGTTATGTACTTGAGATACGCATCATGATCCTAACCACAATCTAAATGGTTTTATATTTAAGAGGGAAAGTACAGTATTTGGTTTTATTTATTTGTTTATACATGTACTTAGATGAATCCAGTATGCCCGATTCAGAATGGATGTTGTTTTTATCATACTTAAAAATGGCTCGTATGTAAAAATCGTCGACCTCGATATAGAGTGTATAGAAAGTTATTTTCTGTCATAAACTATATTTTACTTTAGCAAACAATTTCTTGCGACTTTCTGGGAAAAGTAAGTATAAATACATGCATTTTATCATTCTGTCAAATTATATATGTCAGCGACTGAAATTTATTATGCGCAATCCAATATTAATGCCTCTTTTATTTTAAAAGAAGAAATTGGGGCCATATAGGAATCATGTCAAAATCGACCGACATATATAACCGTATATCTGTTGAAAATGACGTAAAACACCAGTACAACAAACATTTAGGATAATCTACGTATTTGACCCAAATAAAACAATACTATGACCGCGGAAGGTTTTACTTTTATCAAATTGTTCCCAATCATATTATCAAAATGGAAAACATTAGCTATAATATTAACTGAATAATAAAACGAACATGCGACTTGTTGGCGTCGAAGATCCTCGCGGAAAAGCATTTGTTTGACAGAGCTCATCGGAAAAATCGCCTGCATATCTTACCTCTAAGACCGCTACCATGTTAAACAGACATTAATATGTCATAAAAAAAGAGATACCAAAGCAAAATAATTCTAACTGGTCATATTCATGACCGCTTTTGGTTACACTCGGTTTGCGGATATGAGGCGTTATACTTAGGTGATGGAGATATGGTGTTATATATATATATATAGTATATATGTCACATAATTTGGTTTAAATGTTGCACCATATAACACGTTTTGTATCAACACCCCGTTTCCCCGCCGATTTATATATATATATGCATGTATATATATATATTTATCACATAACATGCGGTGTGGGAGTGTAATAACACCATTCAGTATTTTTGATATTCCACTAGCGGTATAACATGACGTTAATGACGTCATGAACGTCACGCTAATGTACGTTTTCTGACGTAATGTGACTTATAAGTTATGTGATAAATATAATCTAACATTCGTTCTCATTCATCATTGAATTTATTAAACTCGTTAGCAAAAATGATATAATGCTCGGCAAGAGCCAACTCGTTAAATAAATTCAATAATGAATTAGCACTCATGAAAGATCCTCTATATATAATTATTTCAGCTGCATTGAAATATAATGTGTTAATCTCTCTCTCTCTCTCTCTCTCTCTCTCTCTCTCTCTCTCTCTGCATGCATGCATGTGTTGGACTGTACTTGACTCGAAGCCAATACAATCCATTTTGGACAATTTACTGTATACTAACACTTTACTATCATATGTTAATGGGACTTACATATCGAGTTATTCATTCTCTATCTCGAGTAAAAGTAAATAGAACCGAATAACGTATAGCGAGTGTTGGAAAAGCAATTCATCTGTAACAACAATCAAGAAGTCCATGTGTATGTAAAGTGACCTAGTATTTGACATTGTATGAAACTCGGTTTTGGATATATATTTATATAAACAACAGCATTCAAACTATTGCTTGTTTTAAACTGAGATAATCCAAAGATATCTAGCTACACATTTATCGTTGTCTAAATTCCAGCAAATGTCCATAGTATCGGTTGACAATAATATAAGATAACAGATAAGATAAGATAAGATAAGATAAGATAAGATAAGAATATTTTATCATAGTGACATTGTATTAGGTACAAACAGGTTTTCAAATTAAAGTTATATTACAACACCACCCGGCCGCATTGGGCATACAAGTCACTTTAAATAGAACATACATTAAACAGTTGATATAAATACATGTATAGCGAAAATATATTACGTTTAAACTGTAATTATACGGCGTATGACTAGTACATATAGAATTATCTGTAAACTCCAAACAAGCATGATTTTTTTGTCTTTTACATGCACATATTCATTCGCACGCACGAACACACACGCACGCACACACGCACGCACGCACGCACACATACATATACATGCATACATATATGCATACATGACAATGTAAACACTACAGTGTTACTCTATGAAATATTGCACGTATACAACAAAAAACATTTACATTGTGGTAATATATTTGTTCAGTTGTAAAGATACGGCGTTCTCCAATCAACGTATTTTAAGTCGAATTCTACATTTTGAAAGTATCATAGAGACATGTATCATTCGAAACGGTATTTACTTGCCTTTATCGTGGTACCCGTGTTTAGTCCTTCCTGATTTTGGATGTTACAGGAGTAAATTCAGGTCACCGGTCATGACTCTGTTTCACAAGATTTAAATGAAAAACAAATGAAAAACATTTAATTCCTTGTTTCTTGTTTATTTATAAATTACCTTTCGCGTATTATCACACATGAGCCAAATGCTTAGAGAAAGCCTCAGAGATGAACTAGTATACACTGATCACTCTCCGCTGGGCGTCCGTCCGTCCGTCAGCTCAGTATCCATCTCTCCGCCATTTGTCTTGCAAGGGGAGGTAGTTGTTTCTTTTTTTCTTTTCTTTTTTACTTTAAACGGATTTTTATCAGAAACAGTATTGCCGTTTTGACCTAACTTCGCAAGGTTGATCCTGATATTATTGTTTTTCAATTTCTTTTTAAAAGAAGCTCAGTGCGACATCCAAGATGGCCGCCATTACTAAAAATAGTTTATATCTTAAAACATCTTTAGTTTTCTCAAGAACTGATGATTCCTAGGTACTGAACCATCAAGCGTGTTCAAAAAAAGTCCCGGGTATAGAGATTTCAGATGTTTCCTTATAATTAAATATGAAAAGAGTCCTTACAAACAATCTTCTTTAAAAAACACATGACACATGGGTTTTATATATAGCGTGTTAAATCATGAACCTGAGGTCATATTTGATCTAGGAGTCATATGTGTTTTATAGAAACATACAATTTTGAAATGTGTTCTATTTATATATTTATTCATTCGTTCGTTTGCTATTCGTCCGTTCGTTCAATGTTCGTTCGTTAGTTCGTTCGTTCATTCATTCATTCATTCATTTATTCGTTTGTTTGTTTGTTTTTTGTTTGATCGTTCGTATTCTCGTTTGTACGTTCGCTCATTCGTTCGCTATTCGTTCTTTCACTCATTCACTCACTCATTCACTCATTCACTCATTCACTCACTCACTCATTTACTCACCCACACTTTCACTCACTCACACACACACTCGCTCGCTCATTCACTCACTCACTCATTTATTTGTTTATTTATTTATTTATTTATTTATTCATTCCACCGTTTATTTATTGATTGATTGATTGATTCATTCATTCATTCATTCATACATACATTCATTTTTGTTTTATTGTTTGATTGTTCGTTCCTTCGTTCTTACATACGTTCGTTCGTTCGTTCGTTCGTTCATTCGTTCATGTATATCTTTACCTAAATAATATATAGAGTATATTTGTTGTTTTGGAGTGAATAACAGATTTTGTTTCATCGAGAAGTGTTAAAACTTTATTTTTTCACGAATGCGAAGCATGAGTGAAAATACTGAAGTTTGATCACTTCGAGATGAAATAAAATCTGTTATTCACGACCAAACAACACATTTTCTTTTTATTTTATGCTTTATAATCAAAGTGTACTGCAGTATGTAGAAAAAAATAAAAAAAATGACGACGTCATTGGCTTAGTATGATAAAATTGCTGTTTGTAATTCCCCATAACTTCTAAACTACTTAACCGATTTCAATAATCTACGACTCATTTTCTTAGTTAAGTTATTTCCAATCCAATGATAAATATATTGATAGCAACTTTCGAAAAATGTAGTGATCAACTGACATGTTTCACTATAAATGACAACAATTCTGAAATACTTGACCAGTTTTAAAAGATATAGCTAATTTTCTTAGTTGGACCATTTACAGTCGAATGATATACTAGACAAGTTATTTTTTAAACAAATAAAAAAAAATGTTTTTGATATTGAAAATAAAGTAGTTCCGGCAGTGGAAAAATAAAACTCTATATTTCACACATATGAAATACAACTTTTATTTCATTGCTAAAATCCACTATTTTACTGCTAAGCATACAATAGATGTATTCTATCAAAACTTATTTTGCTAATGTCCTTGTCTTTTACACACATTCATTGCTGCTGTTAACTTTACACTGAATCATAAGATCACTAATGTTTCCTTAATAATATTCATTAATAAATAATTATAATTTAAGGAATACATGGTACACGTCTAACTATAACATTTTCCACAGAGTATGGACATATTGTTTCATATTGCCAATCTTTAACTCTTAACGACATGTGTTTCCATTTTAATTATCCTAACTCGTTCAGCATAGGTTAGATAGTGTGTTAAAAAGCAACACAAATCTCTAATTTTCACTCATTTCTGTTTTTCCCAACCACTCACATTTCTTAAATGTGATAATACAAATTAATTTAAAGCATTTGAGATATGTAGATTAAAAATTTAGATATATGTAGATTAAACCGACACGTCGAGAAGAAGAAAATCTTTGGTAGCGAGAGATTTGCATTTAAAATATTAAACAATAGAAGTTTTGTAGATTTAGCGATAATGTAACCTCGGTCTATGATAAGTTCTATTCAACGATTTTCTAAGGTGGTGGTATTCGCGGCAGAAGAAAACAGAGAGAATAATAAATGGGTATTTTCAATCACACCCTATATCAGGCCTGAAACGCCATATCAACCCTAGAGCTTTAGCTCGAGGGCTAATACGGGTGGAGGGCCTGATATAGGGTGTGATATGAAAACAGACATTTTTTATTCTATTTATCATATACTTCAGTAATGACTTTGTTGAACTGTCAAATTCAACTAATTTACTACGCTTTTTTCCAGGGAGAATACAAAAATATTATTAATAGATGTAATCCCATTTTAATGTGTTCATGCACGTCTGTCGCGTAAACTTGTGTAGATCTAAACGACATTTTTTTCCGAAATTTGATTTAAAATGAATGCCATTGACTTTGAATGGTCTAAAGTGTTTATTTTATCCCCGGATGGTTCTATATAATTGAGTGTATCATAAAGTTGTTAAACTATCTTTATGGTGACTGTATTATGCCTTATTTCTTTCTTTCTTTTACTTTTATCTATCTATCATCTATTTTATTTCATCTGTTTTGCATTACTAGCCAAGTTCTTTCCGTAGAGTTATGGTCAAATATGACAGCTCGACGTACACATGTAGATGTATCGCCAATAATCTGGCGCGAAAACAGGATGACAAACAGATAACAAACAGACGACAAACGATCGTATACAATCGTAATTAATCGGTAATTTCCTTATCACTCCGCTGAAATAATCATAAAGAACATTCGGGTATTTCCGTCATACGGTTCGTTTTTCCGTCGTTAGCCGAATAAATAGAATCGGGAATTCCAAATTGATATGAACATTTTTAACGCTTTATTGCCCGGGTTTATTGCCCGGCAACGAAATCCTGATGGATATGACTAGCTAGGTCTATGTCGTATCGAATATTCAAAAACGACGTATTTATAGGGAAGTATGTGATAAATGTTTGATATTTCAATTGTATCATATGTGTAAGTTAATCACGAATAGTGTGCATATCTCCAGAAATCACAATGAGTACCGCGTTGGCTCTTGATAGTTGAGCAAAATATATTCTTGACGTTAACGTTAACTAGCATACTCGTCGTCGGAACCCACGTTTGATTGATTTCGTTATCACTCCATTTATCGTGATGAAACGCGAGTTCAGACGATGACTCGTCGTTCAACAGACTGAAATGTTACAATAAAAAAGACAGTTGTTCCTTTAATACTAGTGAGCAGACATCCCACGTATGCTATTGTTTTTTTTTTAAAAACAAACGCATGGCATTTTCCCCATAGTGCACGGTTCTAACAAAATTGTAAAAGCAATAGTCATATATGCCGTGTTGTTCATAGATACCAGTAGTTTTTATTAAAATTACGACACAATGAAATATAAAATCAAAACAAATAAAAATCGAAAATCATTACTACGATGCTAAAGTAATTTACGTACATGGTACGCGTTTCGCAAATACAGTGCTTAACGGCTCATCCACGCAGTACTGGTTAGGTAGATTTACAATCACGTATTCTTTCATGCCAAGCTGTAGATAGAAAAGCGAGTTTTTTAACATAGCTTGGAAATACATATACTTTATGTAATTTAACATCTGGTTCATGATTCTATATGAGATTTTAATATACTGTTTGTCTGACGCATTATTCTCATGCTCTATCTTAACATAAGAATAACGTCTTCAGCAAGATGGCACTCATTCAACGTGACTTTGGTTGTAAATAGAGACATTGCTTTTATATGTTCCTGACGAACTAATAATGACAATGACGAAACTAGTTGTACGCCTTAAATACACCATATTATATATAATACTCTAGTAATTCCCTCTGCGCAGCACTCATATATATATATTTGAGTTTTGGAACACTCATATCATACATACCTATCAAAAAGCGTTATTATAAACAATTACTGTAACGGAAGGTTTGTTTAGAATATATTGATGTTGTAAGTGTTTTTTCTATATAGAAATTAATAATTGCATCGAATCAATCCCTGTATAGGATTAATGCGGTTTGTATTAATTGTCGATGTTGTAAGTTTTTTTCTATATTAAAACTAAGAAATTAATAATTCCATCAAATCACTTCCTGTATAGGATTAATCGGTACATTTTTTTTTTGTATCTTTCATTTTCAAAACAATATGTTACCAGTATGTAGCACTGCGAAAGATGAAGAAAGTATAAATGAATAAACTTGTTTTATAACTATATAACTTATGACTATTCCTAAATGAATATGTTACTCCTAAACGAGGGACATTACAATAAAAGGGATAAGTATATTTAAAGGCAAAACTATACTATTATGTTTGTGCTGCGAAAGATGAAGAAAGTATAAATAAATAAACTTGTTCATAACTATATAACTTACAACTATTCCTAAATTAATATGTTACTTCTAAAAGATGGATATTACTATAAAATGGATAACTATATTTAAAGGGATAACTATATTATTCTGTGTGTGCCTGTTTTTCAACGCTTTTGATCATCAATCGTATCACTGTACTGTGTTCTGTTATAAAAGATGCATTTATTTAGGAAATCTTCCAACGCAACTTTTGAAAGACATATTTGATGTTTATATGGCACATTAATTACGTATTAAATAGAACCGTTCTTACCGATGGCCTTCTAGTATTCAGACTATTCCACACTACCAGAAAAGTTACTCAGCCAGGTCGCCCTACAGATCTCTCATATACCTTTAGTTTCCAGCTGGAACTGACTATTAGAAATTAATAGTGACCAGCAGAGATATTGTACCAACCTATACACAGCATGTGTTTTATCAGCTGAACTGTATTACTTCTGCCACTTTATTTTTCAATCTTGAAACCTGTTTAATCTAAACAATACACTGCAGCTTCTGATCATAAATAGATAAAGTAATTGACTAAGACGACTGATTTACTATTTAACCACAGCAGCATTTTCAAATATGCAAACACATAATGAACAGTATAATTGATTTACAGTGTTCATTTCCACCGGTACAATTTGAATACTATTTTTATGAAAAATATTCTATAAAGAAGAACATTTTATTGTGCTCAATTGAAACAACTGAAAAATATTGTGTTTTTAAATATATTAATAAAAATGAAGTGTTTATTGAAATAAAAAACCCAGAAACTTAAATAAATCAAGTAGTAATAAATGTACGGTTTTGTTTCTGTTATAAAACGGAGTAAATTTGTATTGTCCACTTCAAGCGGTACAACTTGAATACTTTTCTATGGAACATTAATTATAAAAACAAATAATGTTTTATTGAAACGGAAGCTCTCCCCGCAGCCTCCGAACTAATTTTGGCATAACTTTAGCACCGTCGCGGGCTCAAATCCCACCGGGAGCTCACTTGTTAAGTGAGAAAGTGTTAATTCTTAGGGATGGATGGCGGGAGGTATACAGAACTGCTTCAACCCAGGAAAAATGGGGTGGTCAGCCTTAACCACAATTGACCATCATGTATGACCTAACATGTGCTAACAATTACCTAAACATCATACATTCAGTCCTATGCATTACTGTATGGAAACGGCTCTCAAGTGAGCCAATGCTTATCTAAAGGCAGAGTGTGCCAGCAATTTCACTGATTAGCTATAATAGCAATAAAACCATTAATTTGATCACAGACATCCTAGTTGACCACATGTGGTCCATTAGGTCAGTGTAGAGGTACTTTAACCAAATGTTATCTATGAATCCGTTTGTGCATGTTTGTATCATTTTATATTAACGTTCCTGATGGGTAGGAATATGTGTGAGATGAACTTGCAAAAAGATGAATATGGAAGCTGAAAAGGAATAAAGGTAAGATATATAAATTATATATAGAGACCTAGTATTACTTAATATACATTGCAGAGCGATTTAGAAATCTGAATCCCATTCAGACATGGTCTACTTAATATTCCTTGAGCAAGTTATACACGTTTTTTAGAGACACTCCAAATAAATATCATATGCAGGTATGGAAGAAAAGAAAATTTCTATATCTACGGGTGATTAAATATTGTTTATTCTCTAATTTTTGAATTTTGAAAAAATTACATGTATTGTGTTGAGAAAGAAGCGTGTACTGTAACAATACTTTTTAAGATGCATACCTTATATTGTTTTACCTTTCAAAACAACAAATTGTATCAATATTTGAAATATGGCCTGCTGCACAGTAAATGGGCCAATTCAGTTAGCATCAGGGATCATCAGAGGTAATAACAGTGTGAATATCCCTAAAATGTTAAAGTTTTATGAAAGATGTATACATATCATAACATACTGAAATCAAGAAAAGATAAGTTTTTGTCCAAAAAAAAGTTATTACATTTTGTGTGTGATGTATCGGATTGGGGACGGACATTACATAAAATCACATTTTTACATTTACGTTACAAGGATTGCTAAACAAGCAATGTTTTCATGTTTGCTTGCTTTTATTTCATAGAACTTATCACATATACAAGTATATAAACACTAGCAATAAATAAATAACTCGACATGTAAGTGAGGAAGTCGATTCTTACGGATGGCGGGAGGTGTACAGTACTATTTCTACCCAGGAAAAGTGGGGTGGAGTGCCTCCACCACAAACAAATCGACCGTCATATATAACCTTACACGTGTTGAAAATGACGTAAAACACCATACAAACAAACAAACAAATATATTATTGGTGCAATATATTCAGCAGTTAGTAATATGTAAAATTCATATTTTTTTCCAGATGGTATTCCAAATAGCTTTCCTCCGGAATCTAAAGATTCATGACTTTGAAAATGGACAATTTGTGAAAATAATTGATTTTATCAACTTTCTGAAATTGAACCACAAACCCACTCACACCGCCATCAAAAAAAAGTTTATGGGAATGACGTTATCACTAGCTTTGAGTCTCGGTGGAAATGACTACCTGCCAAAATTCTATGCAATATCACATGCTACAACAGTTGACATGTTCTTGGAGCACCAGATATTCAGAGATGAGTTGTTCAGATTTCATGAAGATGACGAGACCAAACAAGTGACAGTTTCAGTTGAAGGCTGAGTCTATAAAGAATTTATCAAATACATATATACACCAAAGAGGTTAAACCCAGAACTTTTTGGTTTTGAAGAAATAAGACAACTGACGATCAGACCGCCTACCCCAAAAGCAGAACAATTGTTGAAAAATCCCCAGTTATGGATGCCTCCAGCAAGCGCCATTGATCAGTTAGCAAAGAATGTAGACTGTTTAGTGCAATACTAATTAACAGCAGGCCACTGTGAAGCCCAAATGCCCAACTTTTTGAAAGATGGCTGCCTTAGAAAACTACCTTCTGGAGAAATTGAAGACGACCTAGGCAATGAGGTACATGTGCATGACATAACTCGTTGTTTAAAAATACGAGGACAGCTATATCCTTGGCAAAATGAATGCCACACTGAAGAAGTGCAAAAGAAAGCAAGTTAGCACACCCCAAAAAGGAAGAAGACATGCATCTGTAATTAAAGTGTGTATATAATGTACATGTGCATGTATCTGTAATTGAAGTGTGTATATAATGTATATGTATCTGTAATCAAAGTGTAAATATAATGTACATGCATCTGTAATCGAAGTGTGTATATAATGTACATGTACATGCATCTGTAATCAAAGTGGGTATATAATGTTCATGCATCTGTTATCGAAGTGTGTATATAATGTACATGTATCTGTAATCGAAGTGTGTATATAATGTACATGTACATGTATATATAATCAAAGTGTGTGTATATAATGAAATCGTGCGATAAACGTCAAAGACGGGCAATGACAGGATTAACTTATAGTTACAAGAATATTTATATGAAATGTACCGCATATAATAAATGCGGACAATGCTGCTTTTTTCAGGAGTGTTTATTATGAAATTAACATAGAAATACAGCGTCAAGAGTGGGAAACATGCTTTTTTTAAATTCATTTTCATATGCATACTTATCAAGTCTTACTTTGTTTATGTATTTTTTTATTTTGGTGAACTGTTGGAGACAGTAATATTTTTTATAATATCACATATTATTTAGAATCAGGAAAAAAAATCTCGTAAAACACCAGCTAATATATGTTATATTTACAATCTCTAACAATGATGATACTAATTTGAATGGCGTATTTTTGAAATGGTCTATAGCTGTTTTTATATTCAACATATATTTGATATTAAAATCGAGTATACATTGTATTTGAACAAGTAAACATACAATTTCAAAATGTTAATAATTCAATAAAAAAAATGGATGTGAAAACAAGTATAAGTATATATTTAATACATATAAAACAAAAACAATGTCTTGTGAAAACAATGAAAACTTATAAGAATATTCACCATTATTTGTATTTGATATAAAATTCTAAATCTTGATCCAAATTGTTCTTATCTATGTGTGATCTTTCTGGTCAGTTACCACCATGCAGTGTTATCTGATCTGCTGTGCTCAGCTTGATTATGACCCTCTAATAGGCTACAGGTCATTAACACATTTGTGGCACACTCTACCTTTAGATAAGCACTGGCTCACTTGAGAGCCGTTTCCATACAGTAATGCATAGGACTGCATTCAAACAAACAGATCATCCAAAAAGTAATAATCTAATCTACATTCTTTCGATATATTGCATACATTTTCTGTGAAGATTCTCATCTGACTGACCTATAACTTTATCCTTATCTAAGACCAGATCTCCCAGCTAGGAACTTGATGCTTGCAATAAAGCTGGGATCATATTTCAATGGCCAATTATGCAGACACGAATCAATTATCTTTATTGGCTATCACGCTTTGCCCAAGAAGTAGAAAGACTGTATAGTTAATGACTGTATAGTTTGACCCGTCAGTCAAATCCAATTAACACCTACTTGTCAGAAACCAGCTGGCCAATGGTGTCTCTTACCTATGAGGCAGCGTTTGTGGTAATTAAGGGCTATGTCAGTCTGTCTCAAATGAAACATGATCAAGATAAAAAAAAAATCAACTAAGTATTTGCATTTTTAAAGTTCAGAATACAAGTACATGGAGTACACCGAAAAAGTGGAAATTGGAGAATGGATATTGATATCGGCACATGACTTAAATACGGACAATATGTGGATTGGCGAAGTAACAAAAGTGACAAACAAATGGCTGCATTATAATTGTGTTTTTAATAACGAAAATGACAATTTGTGGATAGGGGGAGGTGTTATGAAGCCGAAAAGTGGAAAATGCCAACTTAAATCTGTGGTAGCAGTATTCAAGTACAAATTCTCATTGGCCATGCCAAGCAAATTAAAGACTAAATTAAATGTGTTATGGTCTATGTAAGAACGCTAACATCATATAACGACATGATTATGGGTGACGTTTTTTTAAATCCAAGTTTGTGATATCACTCATTCGAATAGGTGATAGCTCTTATTACTGATTCAGATATCACCTAACCTATTTGAAAACGAGACACTCATTCGATCATATGATACCACTTATTTGAGCGTGTGATATCATGCATTGAAAATGAGTGAGTGATACAATATATTCAAATGATGTGATATCACTCAATCGAATAGGTGATATCACTCATTCGATAGGTGATATCACTCATTCAATAGGTGGTATTACTCATTCAATAGGTGATATCACTCATTCATTGTGAAAGGATGATATCACATATTCGAATAAGTGATATCACCTATTCCAGTGAGTGCCTCCAGTGAGGTTAGGTGGTATCATGTCAATAATATCACTCGGGTGACATCACTTGTTCAATCAGCGATATCACCTTTAAGATGACTGTGTGATATCACAAACTCTTTAATTAAAAAGGAAAACGGCACCCATACATGCTATCAACCTATTCTATCTAAATAATGTTATTTGCGTTATAATAAATCCAGCTCTAACTGTTCATGCTGTTAAAAGCGTGTTTAAAAATATACATATATAAAAGTTATATACACGTTATGCATACACGCGAATTGTATTCAAACGTAAGTCATAAACACACGTACACCGTTAGTAAGTAGAATACGGCCATTACGCGTGTGTAGGTAATTATTTTGTATTGTCATTCCTACGGCATCTGTGTGATTTTTGCAACGTTCTTAATGATGTCAATTTGAAAATAAGAAGAGTGAAATAAAGCTGATACCACGCGTCTTTCATTTGATAACACATGTAGTGAAATAACTGTAGTACTAAGTTAAACACGCATATTATTTATACTTTTATTTTCTATATGCAGTTGTTAACAGTCAACATCTCTAGATAAATTGAATAAGATGCATTTTTAATTTTCATAGGATATTGAAAAGATACAAGTTCACCTCTTTTTGGGGATTTAACTAACGTATTTTTAGATGTGTAACATTTGTGTTGCGAAACCTGTCGATTGCTTTGTTTGAATTATGTTAAATGCATTGTGTAAAGAAAATTGTCTTTGAATAATAAAGGTATGTGCTCATACACAAATGATGTTTATATAGTGTCAATCCCTTGTTTGAACACTTAAATTACAGGTTTAGAGCTTAGTCTATGAGGTGAAGCCACTCTTTTCAGGGTACCAACCCCATCCACCCTGGCATCTGGAGTACTGGCTTTTTTTGGGCATGGCATCTGGAATACTCCCTAACAGAGGGTTGGCATCTGGAATACTATTTGAACCATGCGAGGCCTGTTTTTTTTTTTGGGGGAGGTGGGGGGGGGTCCGGCGGCATGCCCCCCCCCCCCCCAACCCCCCCCCCACCCCCCCCCCCCCCCCCCACCCCGGAAAATTTTGAAACCTAGGTGCTCTGAAATGGCATTTCCAGCAATCTGAGACATAATTAGCATTTTTTGGATGGAATAAAATATTTTTTGAGAAAAATACGGCGTACGCGTATGAAAAACTGCGATGTCGGCGTACGGCGTACCACAACCCGGCGTACGGAATACTGGCTAATATGGGTCGGAATCCGGCGTACGAAAAGGGGGTCGGTACCCTCTCTTTTGGTATAGGTAATCTTTACACGATGTGAATATCGATACCTAATTTTCTATCAGAGTATAAGAGTGGATATAAAAGTCGAACAGGAAATGTAGAATTCAAGGACTACAGTTAACCAACACGCATAGAAACAAACATTAATTACAAAGGTGAATTAAAGGCAATATATGACATCAACAACATACAAGGGTTGACAATAGGACTACCGTTGATGATAAATATGTCGATACATGTACACTAATTATTAATATGGGTGAAAAGTCGCGATTGCTAGTGAATTCTTTCAGCACTTCTGATTGGCCACAAGATAATAAGTCGTGGCCACAACATAATAAGTCGTGGCCACGACTTAATAACCCGTGGCCATGAGAATTTCTTTTTTTTATTTTTAGTAAAAAAACAATGATTATCAGTCCCTTTTCAAAATCCATAATCGGCACACTTTCCGCACGCGATGGCGTCAACGTCAACAAGCAACACAATGAGTCATATTGCAGCGGACGTTGAAATCTCAACTGCAATTTATACGCCAACGTTTTAAACGTTGACATATATCATTAATGTGCAAGGTTTTTAAAAACAGACAAGGAAGAAAACTAATTTTAACGTAATTTATTCATTTAAAATATAGTGTGTATTTGCCAAATAAGTGTTTGCATCTGATGCTATGTTTAAATTGTACCGTTTTTAAACATATCTTTGTATTTTGTCATAAAAATACTCCTGTTGTTCTAAAAATAAATTCCATTGATAGTAAGGTATGTAATAAAAAGGCAAATATACGACAGCGGTGTGCATTTTGTTGATAATGGCACACCTAGTGCATATGCTGCTAAAGCCCTCGGTCCATTATGGCACTAAGTGTGCCATTATCGACAAAAGGAACACCACGGCCGTATATTAAGATTATGTTACTGACTAGTATACGTCATACAGTGTGGCATCTCTGGGGTAGATGTGACTTATAACATACAGTTTGGCATCTCTGGGGTAGATGTGACTTATATCAAAACAGTGTGGCATCTCTGGTGTAGATGTGACATATATCATATTGTGTGGCATCTCTGGGCTAGATGTGACATATCATACAGTGTGGCATCTCTGAGGTAGATGTGACTTATATCATACAGTGTGGCATCTCTGGAGTAGATGTGACTTATATCATACAGTGTGGCATCTCTGGGGTAGATGTGACTTATATCATACTGTGTGTCATCTCTGGGGTAGATGTGACTTATATCATACAGTGTGGCATGTGACATATCATACTTTTTGCCTTGTGAACACTCTAGGGCCTTCATTATTAATTGAATTTTTAAGAAACTTTGCAAGTGTCTTTATATCAATGAAAGCTCGGATAAGTTTGTAAACCAGCCAGATCGGTTTAATTTTGCCGGAGTAATGGCCCATGTTTTGCTGAAAAATGCCATATTAAGCCTTGTGAACACTCTAGCACCTTCATTTATTATTTGATCTTTACCAAAATTGCACAAACTGTTAATACCAATGAAAGATTAAAGAAGTTTAAAAATCAGCTAAATTGTTATAGTAACACCAGAGTTATGACCCTTGTTTTTTTCTAAAAAATGCCATTTTCTGCCTTGTGAACACTCTAGCACATTCGATTATTATTCGATCTTTACCAAACTTGCACATACTGTTAACATTAACGAAAGCTCGGAAATGTTTAAAAACCAGTTATATCGGACCAGGAACACCGGAGTTATGTGCCGTTGAGTTATTGAAAAATGCGATTTTCAGCCTTGTGAACACTATAGCGCCTTCATTTTTTTTTCTTCTCTTTTTTTTCTTTCTTTTTGTTTTGAAATGACCGGACAGGCTGTGGACCTATGATGAAGTTGTTCTTTGTTTCTGTGTGTGTGTGGTTGACTGTCGTTCTTGAATGCTACTTTTCCTGTTCGATTTGTATATCCACTTTTTATATCTAGATATAAACGATTACATGTGTTATCATAAAAACTGTTATATTTTATTAGAAAAGTGTCTCGTGCCAACAGTAGAGAATGGAATAGTGTCACCTAGTCCGGCATATATACAGCATGAAGGCAGGGTATGTATAACATTTTAAACGATGTGTTGTACGGGACATCTTTAACATCGGGCTTGGTGATTTCGTGTGGCGTTAACCGTTCGGTTTCATGTACTGACGTCTATACTCTGACCACAAATTGAGAAAATAATAGGGCTTTTAAGTGATTTTCTGGGTGCGAACAATAGTAAATTTAAAAGAGGTAGCAATGTTTTTAATGTTTTCTGTCAAAGGAATATACAGCAGAATTACATATGTTTTCGAAAATTAAAATAAATGTTACATTTCTGTGAGTTTCTTGGAAAAAATAATGTCAAACTCGGCTCCACCTTGGTAAAAATAATGTCGACCTCGACTTTGCATTGGTCGGCATCATTTTTCTGAGGTTGGCAATATTTACCGTCACCCTCGAAGAAATATTCACCCTTCACCTTCACTCTATATCTAAATATCTTTCTTCGTCAAAACTACATGCTCAAATATCACCCTTTACAACAACCCAACATCCCCATCTCACCCTTCATCCTCACCTCATACATAAACATCGCCTATTTTATCTGATCGCCGTCTTCCCCTTCCGTGCATTCAAATGCTAGACATTCCATTCTCCTGCACGAACTCATTTCTCAGCGATCTCCAACACAACTCTAATGTTCACGTCTCCTATGCTTCATCATGATAAGTCCAAGTCGTAGTTTACTGTTCACATATATTAATGGAGGTAGTAATCTGTTTATATTATCACAAAACATGTTTATTCTGAAATAACATTGTTTTCAGTTAACGGTACAATGTAAAGATCGCTTTGATATGATTGTTGATGGCAGAGTTAACCAACAAAACGAGTTTGAAACCGTCTGCAAGCTAGGTAACTGGACGACGGATATGCCAACTTGCATTCCAAGTAAGTAACTTCCCTGAATAATACTGTCTATTGATTAGCTCAAGATAAATAGACACTTCAACATTATTCAAGGAACACAAACAAGAATAAGTACTTAATCTTAAATATTTTGGATTTTCTATCCATTTAAAACCTTAATACATTTCAGAGAGCTTTCGTTATAATCGATGTAAAATAAATAAGTTCAAACTAAAACTAACACAAAAACAAAACAACGTATTTTAAAGGTAATTATTAGTTTCATTTTGCAGAGAAATGCCGTCTGGAGATTGAAGTCGGATCTAATTACGAGATACTTAACGGAGATCAACATTCAGAACTTACTGCCAGTACGAAAGTAGAACACGGAACTCAAGTGTTAATGAAATGTATTGACGGCTACGAACTCGTGTATACTCATGGTGAATCTTATATTGGAAAGAATGATCCGAAAGCAACTTGCGATCATGGAGTCTGGAAAAATATGTATACATGTCAAGAAAGTAAGTAAAATAGAACAATGGAATCATTTGTAAAAAGTAAAATGACTATCGAATGAAAAAAACACAAAATACCAACATTATCATAACTGTTTGAGCTCAATCCTGGCAAAAGGTTCCTTTAGTAAGAAAAGTATTAACGTCTTTATCAATGGTATGATTATTGAAATCGTTATATAGACCATTCCTACATATTCTTAGAATTAGTGAATCCGAATCTATTGATTAATCATGTTTGTTCTGTTTGGCAATTTCTACAAACCTTTTTTGTCACTATACCATTGGGTGCAGTGTGAAAATGTTCCCTTACTTAGAAGCAAGGCTGTAACATTTACTGTTGTACTATGTCCGCCGTACTCACAACATCTACTGTGGCGGCGATAAAATGTCTCCAATACTTACAATTAAAGTTGTCATATCAACTGTGGCGGCCGTAAAATGTCTCCCGTGCTTACAATTAAAGTTGTCATATCAACTGTGGCGGCGGTAAAATGTCTCACGTACTTAAAATTAAAGTTGTCATATCTGCTGTGGCGGCGGTAAAATGTCTCCAGTACTTACAATTAAAGTTGTCATATCAGCTGTGGCGGCGGTAAAATGTTTCCCGTACTTACAATTAAAGTTGTCATATCAACTGTGGCGGCGGTAAAATGTCTCCCGTACTTACAATTAAAGTTGTCATATCAACTGTGGCGGCGGTAAAATGTCTCCCGTACTTACAATTAAAGTTGTCATATCAGCTGCGGCGGCGGTAAAATGTTTCCCGTACTGACAATTAAAGTTGTCATATCAGCTGTGGCGGCGGTAAAATGTTTCCCGTACTTACAATTAAAGTTGTCATATCTACTGTGGCGGCCGTAAAATGTCTCTCGTACTTACAATTAAAGTTGTCATATCAACTGTGGCGGCGGTAAAATGTCTCCCGTACTTACAATTAAAGTTGTCATATCAGCTGTGGCGGCGGTAAAATGTTTCCCGTACTTACAATTAAAGTTGGTTGTCATATCAACTGTGGCGGCGGTAAAATGTCTCCCGTACTTACAATTAAAGTTGTCATATCAACTGTGGCGGCGGTAAAATGTTTCCCGTACTTACAATTAAAGTTGTCATATCAACTGTGGCGGCGGTAAACTGTCTCCAGTACTTCCAATTAAAGTTGTCATATCAACTGTGGCGGCGGTAAAATGTCTCCCGTACTTACAATTAAAGTTGTCATATCAACTGTGGCGCCCGTAAAATGTTTCCCGTACTTACAATTAAAGTTGTCATATCAGCTGCGGCGGCGGTTAAATGTTTCCCGTACTTACAATTAAAGTTGGTTGTCATATCAACTGTGGCGGCGGTAAAATGTCTCCCGTACTTACAATTAAAGTTGTTATATCAACTATGGCGGCGGTAAAATGTTTCCCGTACTTACAATAAAAGTTGTCATATCAACTGTGGCGGCGGTAAAATGTCTCCAGTACTTCCAATTAAAGTTGTCATATCAACTGTGGCGGAGTTAAAATGTCTCCCGTACTTACAATTATAGTTGTCATATCAACTGTGGCGCCCGTAAAATGTTTCCCGTACTTACAATTAAAGTTGTCATATCAGCAGTGGCGGCGGTAAAATGTCTCCCTTACTTACAATTAAATTTGTCATATCAACTGTGGCGGCGGTAAAATGTTTCCCGTACTTACAATTAAAGTTGTCATATCAACTGTGGCGGCGGTAAAATGTCTGCCGTAGTTACAATTAAAGTTGTCATATCAACTGTGTCGGCGGTAAAATGTTTCCCGTACTTACAATTAAAGTTGTCATATCAACTGTGGCGGCGGTAAAATGTCTCCCGTACTTACAATTAAAGTTATCATATCAACTGTGGCGGCGGTAAAATGTTTCCCGTACTTACAATTAAAGTTGTCATATCAACTGTGGCGGCGGTAAAATGTCTCCCGTACTTACAATTAAAGTTGTCATATCAACTGTGGCGGCGGTAAAATGTTTCCCGTACTTACAATTAAAGTTGTCATATCAACTGTGGCGGCGGTAAAATGTCTGCCGTACTTACAATTAAAGTTGTCATATCAACTGTAGCGGCGGTAAAATGTTTCCCGTACTTACAATTAAAGTTAGCATATCAACTGTGGCGGCGGTAAAATGTCTCCCGTACTTACAATTAAAGTTGTCATATCAACTGTGGCGGCGGTAAAATGTTTCCCGTACTTACAATTAAAGTTGTCATATCAACTGTGGCGGCGGTAAAATGTTTCCCGTACTTACAATTAATGTTGTCATATCAGCTGTGGCGCCGGTAAAATGTCTCCCGTACTTACAATTAAAGTTGTCATATCAACTGTGGCGGCGTTAAAATGTCTCCCGTACTTACAATTAAAGTTGTCATATCAACTGTGGCGCCCGTAAAATGTTTCCCGTACTTACAATTAAAGTTGTCATATCAACTGTGGCGGCGGTAAAATGTCTCCCGTGCATACAATTAAAGTTGTCACATCAGCTGTGGCGGCGATAAAATGTCCCCTGCAAATAAGGTTGTTATAGCTTTTATGGCGACGGTTTTATGTCTATTTCCTATGTCCCACATACTCACAAAATAGGTTGTTATGTCTGCAGTGACGGTGGTAAAATGTCCCCCGTACTCATAACATAAGCAAGGCTGTAATGTCTACGGTGACGGTGGTAAAATGTCCCACGTAGTTACAAATCTGGCTGTTATATCTACTATGGCTGCGGTTCTATGCTGTGTTCTCTGTCCCAAATGTGACAAGCAAGGCTGTTTGTCTACGGTGGCGACCGTAAAATGGTGGTAATAAGAACACGGTTATAATAAAACTGTTATATATGCATAACAAAAATAGATGTAGCGGTCGAACAGGAGTTTTAGCATTCAAAAAACAGTCAACCAAAACCACGCATAGGCATTAACAACAACAAGAACTATCATTGAAGGTGACGAATGCAAGTAATAAAATGTGTTACGCGACAAGCGGGACACGACGCGACGGGACGTTACGGACACCGTGATTCCTATTCCCACTTAACTTTGTGAAAGCGAGGGTATACTTATCATGATATAGAAAAGGCACGGTATATGAAATCACAAACATAAAAGGGTTGGCATTAGAGCTACCGCCTTGAAACAGTCAATGGCAAAATAGGCAGCTGAAGATTTAAACCAGGTTCTAGGGTGCACCAACCCTTACTTTATTGTTATCCCAAAAAAACGGGACAGCCAAGCACACATAGTTGTGTTTAAATGTCTCATTTCTGTGCTCAGATACCAACTTTATTATTTGTATTGTCGTGTCAAAACTTTTGTTTTTGTTTTGTTTAGCCCACCCGAGACGAATGATCCTCTGATCTATTGGGATCACTCTTCGTCCGTCTTTGTCGTCCGTCCGTCCGTCATTAACATTAACTTATGCTCAAGCAACTTCTCCTCAGAAAACAACTGGGCAATTTCGACCAAACTTAACATGGATGATAATTAGGTCAATGGTTTTCAATTTTTTTACACTTAGTCCAACGTGAACTCCAAGTTGGCCACCGTTGCCATATAAATGTCGAAACATTAAGCAATCTTCTTCCGGGATCCACCGTTTATATAGACAGATTTTGCATGTTTTGCATAGAAATATATATAGATCAACTTGGAAGTTCTTTTTCTTTGAAACCACAAAGCACATATCTCTCATATATTGCATGTAGCATCAGCTTATGGTCGCCTACCAAGTTTGTTCAAATGGTGACCATGTGGTCAAATATGGACCAGCCACGGGGTTCAAAGTGTGTTTAGTGTTTAGTGTGGTGGCCATAAAAGGTCTTCCCTATTACAAATCAGTACAGTTACTGGTCCTTTGGGATCATCAGGCTCATTCTGAGTTGCCTTAAAGTAGAATATCGCTTAAGCCGGTGCTAGGAGGCGTGAGAGGTGTTGCATCTTATAATTACCTCTCATGAATAGACACAATAAAACCGAATCTGCTACTTTCCTCTCTTGTTTGTGTTTGTTGCTTCCGAGGATCCCATTTTCAGTATTTATTTACATAGAAATAAGTATAAAAGTCGAACAGGAAATGCAGCTTTCACAGTAAACCTAAAAACACACAAAAGGACAAACATGCATGGCAATGTTAACAAAGAATAAAGGCATATGACGTCACAAACGCAAAAAGGGTTGACAATAGGGCTACCGCCTTGAAACGGTCAGTGGCAAAAAATTGCCGATGAGGGTTTAAACCAGGTTCTGGGGTGCACCAAACCTCACAAATACCTTACTGTCATCCCAATAAAACGCGACGGTGTAGATTAAGAAATCCCCGCCATGAACTATTCACTAACCAACAAGGCAGCATTAATAGGTAATATAAGTAAAACACTGGGCTTTATGTAGAAATCATCATAGGGTCCAAAGCCTGTCCGATCATCTCACAATTAAAGCGGAAAGCATAGTGATGAACTGTAAATGGATCAATCACCAAGCATGCGGTGCGTTGCAAAATGATAGAGTCATAACCTCTTTTGATAAACCTTTTACAGTTTAACAACAATAGTATGAGTCATAAAGATAAATCTTCTTCTAAAACTACAAGAGCTGGCCATAAGCCTACCAAGTTTGTTCAAATGCTGACATGTGTCCTGTTGTCACAGGATGACCTTAGTGGTTGGGCTAACTCAGGAAAGAATCAATGACGGTGAATGCATTTACATAAGTTTAATGCAACTTTTAAAATATGTTTAATATATATACAATTATCTAAAAAAAACAAGCGAATACACAAATGAACTATGAAAAGAATGTTCTCCTGAACGTTTAAGACGTTCTTAGTATTGTTATAAATACTGAATGTCTAAGACACTGAAGTGTTGTTAAAGCTATAACAATGTTGATCTAGCGCGATAACTGTGATGCGCGAGAGCTCATGAAGATGATGATGCGCGAATTCAATGGATGATTGTCATCAAATGCCTTCTGTAAGGGTTGATGACGCGATGCAATGACAGTTAATCTCCACTGAGATTGTGAATGATATTCCTCCAGTGAGGACTGGTAACGGGCCCACCTTGTGTCCCGGGGGTTATCGTTAGTAAAACCTGGCTGCGCAGGTACGGGGACCGTCTCCACCGCTTGTAACGTTATTCGTGGAAGCTTAGCTCCACTCCTGGATATCCAAACCTAGATGGCTTACTCCAACCCTGGATGGCTTATATCCTGGATGGCTTATTTCCAACCCTGGATGGCTTATATCCTGGATGGCTTATATCCTGGATGGCTTAGGCTGTAATTATACATACGTTTTAGCTGTCGGTTTACAAACATAACAATCTTGCATAATTATCATTACCCAAACAAATCATTATTCAATCAATATATGTAAGCTGTACTAATGATGAGTAGCAATGTATACATATTCTACAACGCCATGTATACGCTATGTACGTCGCTGTTAATCAATGCCCCTAATACATGTAATATAAACATGATCAAATAACTCATATATTACACTCACTGAGTTATGTTTGCACGCAATGTTAACAATCGTGTATTACAATCACTGAGTTATACGCCAACGTTAACTAATGCACCTATTATCCACTGTTATCAAATTAATATTGTTTTACAATTAATGATCAATTACAATAATTACATCTAATAAAGTAACTTCAAACTCATATGCTAGTCTAAAGTTATGTTTGAGAAACATCAATGCTAACCGGATGTCGTAACCGCCAAACAAGATGGCGCCGCCCACTGAATACAAATATACGATAAAAGTTTAATAAAACTACTAACCACATGTTGCCTGTGAAATTTGCCGTCCAATCTCTGTTCCAACAAAGTACTTTCGATGATCCCGGCGAAAGCTAGAAGACAATGGGTTTTATAGCAAACATTACGCCCAAATCATTATTTGCCCCGTTCAGTCCGTGACAAACGTGGCTAAATCTACAGTATTGAATCTACACGCGAGGCCCTTATACAATTTTGCCGTTTAAGGAAAATATACCTATACGTTTACATGCATTAGCACAAAACTAAACTTATGACACGGCCTCTCTGGCGGCCACTTAAAATGTGCACGCTTTTACGTGTTACATGAATAGATCATGAATATTGTGAAATTGTTTCACCTCGAACAATAGATTTTGGGTGTAACCGATACAAGAGCTATATACGACCAGTACGCTCTACCCGTGACATTTTGTGACAACATCTCCCCACTTAAAGAAAGTGCTACACTTTTAAAATTCAACAAAATGATAATTAATATTTACACGTTAAGAAACTATTAATTCTTCTGAGCAAACGAGCGACAAAACGTACAAGCTGATCGCTCAATCGCTTGAGTATGTTAACTATTACCACTGCAGTTATAACCTAACTATAATATGTAATTACAATTTCAACACTATTCTAAAATTGTACACTACCCTGTCGTAACATATACTACTATTGTACAATACACTGCAATACACTATTGTATTAAACCGGTCATTATGTGCGGCGACTTAAATAGTCTGTCCCAATATTGTGCTTTCCACGGTCTATTACACCGACTCTACTGTTGCTAATAACACTACTTCCTGCCACTACCAGAACTCCAACTTTACACATTGCATCCATCGCATTACCAGTATACTGTTTGCGAAATGGTGGAGTAGGGTCTCTCGTTTCCCTAATCGGCTTTGCTAAAGTGTGCTTAAAGCTACACTGCACTACATCTGTTGGTCTCGACTTATCGGACCGAACAGTACTACACTCAGAGTCTAAACGACTTACCTCTCGTTTCTCTGCTACACTAAGCATGCCCGATATGTCTACATCGGCTGCTGTCTCCTTGCCTACACTAGTGGGAAAATACATGGGACTAGTGTCCTCACTACTGTCTTCCTCACTATCCTCAATAACTGCAACATTAACTACGGTTAACACCCCTTGTTGCCCATTATCGGTTCTACTGATATACTCTTTCAGCATATTCGCATGAAAGGTCTTTAACTTTCCGTTTATCTCGATACGGTAATCCATAGTGTTCACTATCCCTCTAACGTAAAACGGACCTTTCCATTGTAATAACAACTTGTTATTGTCGGTCGGGAGTAACAGTAACACCTGGTCATCTATCTTAAACTTCCTAGCTCTAGCTTTCTGGTCATAGTACCGTTTGTACTTGGTACTTGCCTTAACTAACTGACTTTGAGCTATCTTACAAGTCTCCTCTAGTTTCTCCTTCAGATCTAAAACATACTGATATGTAGTGTTAACCTCATCACTATCTACTTCACCTGCCCACATCTCTCTAAGAATCCTCATGGGACCTCTAACTGACCTACCGTACAATAACTCAAACGGAGAAAATCCTAAACTCTCTTGTGGAACCTCTCTAAATGCAAACAATAAAGCATTGAGATACTTGTCCCAATCTTTGGGTCTCTCGGTACACATACGCCGTAACATTTGCTTTAACGTCCCGTTAAATCGTTCGACTAACCCGTTACACATAGGGTGATATGGTGTTGTCATGATTTGACGCAAAGACAATAACCTGCTTACTTCAGCCATAAGTTCTGACGTAAACTGTGACCCACAATCAGTCAGCATTTCCTCTGGTACACCTAGCCTACTGAACATATCAACTAATGCCTCAGCTACTCTCTCAGTTTCAATTGAGGGCAATGCGACTGCCTCCGGATACCTAGTTGCATAGTCTACCATGGTTAAAATGTACCTATTTTTCCTATCCGACACTGGAAAAATTGGTCCAACTATGTCTACGGCTACCCTCTTAAATGGTGTATCTATCAGTGGCATCTGACCTAAATGTACTTTGGTCACTCGACCTTTTGGTACTGTCCTTTGGCATACATCGCAGGACCTACAATACCTAGTTACATCTCCACTAACGCCTGGCCAATAAAATTCTGCCAATACTCTATCTGACGTTTTCTTTACGCCTAAATGACCTCCCATAATCGACTCATGAGCTACCTTAAGCACTGTCGTTCTATACTGGGTAGGAACCACTAATTGGTGAAACTGTCTACTACCACTATCTTCAAATTCTCTGTACAATAACCTATTCTTATGTACAAACTTACAACTACCGGACCCTTTACACTTCTTCACTACACCATCCTTGGCCTTCACCTTACAAGGACCTAATGACTCGTCTTGAGTTTGTGCTTCTATAAACTCCGCTTTGGATATGTCACCTACGGCTGCAGGAACCTTTAATTTTCTATAAGCCTGAGCTTGCTTCTGAACCTGCGCTCTAGTCTCTACGGCATTACTTATGCTACTTCTAAAATCGGACATTACCGGAAGTACTGAACCTTCTATGTTCCCCATCGTTAAATCATACATCGGGTCGTCCATACATAGTGCCTCTGTAGTCCCTTTAAAGAAAGGTGTATCTACCTCTATTCTCGCTATTGGCACGTGCTCTACCGACTTATTTAACAACATACACGGTGACTGTTTACCTACCAACTGGTCATCCGTAACTAAACTACGCCTAACTACCACACCTGTACAACCTGTATCCCTCATTACAATTACGTCCGTGCCATTCACTCTACCATCTGCCGTTGGAAGATTTGCATACGGAAAGAGACATGTTCCGATCTTCGTCATTACACCATCCGCTTTAACACAACAGCTACTACTCTCGGTTTTAATAACCGGACTATTACTACCTCTGCCTCTACCTCTACCTCGGTTTTGACCACCTCTACCTCTACCGAAATTCCATGGGTTGTTAAAACCTTGGTTCTGACTCCCTACATTGTTGTCCACTCTACTATTTTCACTAAAATTGTCTACGACAGCGGACACTTTCACCGCTTTCCTACACTCATGTGAAGCATGATTCCCATTACAGTGACGACAACGAATAAAAGGTCTACCTATGTTACCACTATTGCTACCTCCTCTAGCACCCATCGAACTACCTCCACCTCTATAGTTTCCACTCTGGCCTTTCTGTTTATGATCGTCCCCTTGCCTATCTCTAAAAGTTCTGTCTTTCGACACTACATTATGAGCTCCACCTCGAGCCTCGGCAAACTGATCTGCTTGTGTTGCCATTTCTCCTACACTAGCTAATTTTCTTTCTTTGAGAAATAAGAACAGATCTCTACTACAAACATTGAATAGCTGGTCCCGCAACAAGAAATCTACGAGGCCCTGATAAGTCTGCGCTACCTTCCCTAACTCTAACCACCTATCTAAGTAATTTCTAGACCTACTAATAAACTGAATAAATGACTCGCCTTTCTCAGGCAGACACGCTCTAAACCGCTTTCTAAAACCTTCTTCAGTTAACTCAAATCTCTTTAAAAGAGCATCCTTTAACTTGTCATAGTCAAGAGCATCTAAACTAGGTAATCTAGAAAATACATCTAAGGCCTTGCCTCTCAATAACGCACTTAAATGAACTGCCCACTTATCTTTGGTCCATTCCTGTAACTCAGCATAACGTTCGAACCGTAACAAGTAACTGTCCATGTTATCTTTGTCAAGCATCAAAGTATGGTAACTTCGAACCTTTTAACTTCCCAGAATAACTATCTTTCCCTTCAGTTTTACTTTCCTTACTATGTGTCTTAGCTACTTCCAACTCTAAAGCTAACTTATGCTCAAACTCTTTTTGCTCCCTTTCCATTATCATCTTAGCCTTAGCTAGTCTACCATCTGTTTCGAACCTCTCATGTTCTAACTCTTGCTTCTCCTTTACTATTCTACTTTCTAATTCTACCTTCTCTTTATCATCATCTCGCTTCTCTTTAGCTAATCTACTTTCGAATTCTAGCTTCTCTTTAGCTAACCTACCTTCTAATTCTAACTTCTCTGTGGATAGTCTACTTTCAGTTTCTAGCTTCTCTTTAGCTAACCTATTTTCGAATTCTAACCTATCTTTCTCTTCATCCCTTTCCGCTTTGCTAATTCTCTTTCCTTAAGTCTAAATTCCCTTTCCCTAGCCTGTTCGTCTTTAACAAAGGTTCTAAGCTCCTCTCCAGCATACCCTAACTCCTTACCCATTTCCGTAAGATCCTTTATGGACGTCATGTCTATAGACATTGTGAACTACACACTACGATAATTACAATACACACGTCACTAATAATTCTACTCAACTAACTACTAATGGTAAGTCACTGTGTCCTCAGTAAATACCTGGGCATCATCATAGGACAAGTTACATACACATTTGTACTAGCGCTAACTCCTAACGATTATGTATAGATAGTATCTAGCTTCCACACAACATATACACTACATAAAATATCTTAATTTGATATTGGACATAAACCTTAAACAATCATCGAAATGTGTATAACATGTACATGTATATTTACTTCTCCCATCAATATAAGTATACTCGAGTGTCACAGCATGAGTAGAACGTCTTGTTCGCCAACCTAATTGGATACTATGTGTATATCAAGGGAGGTAAAAACAAACACCCAAATTATTGAGCAAAAGTGCCTCAGACCCACTCGTGTAGACCACTGCGACCTCGCGCCAAGGAAAGAACGGACAAAACAACAGTTTGGACTCACCCTACCCTTGTCGTGTCTTGACTTGTCTTCCAAGCAGTAGCCGTGATCGTCGACAGTCGCCTTGATGGATCAGAGGGTGGTACACAATTCTAAAATAATAAGTAGAGATTTAGTATATCATAATAAAGATCACTTATTGATTCTTTCCCTCCGTAGTCGCCCAAAATCCCACTTCTGACACCAGTTGTCACAGGATGACCTTAGTGGTTGGGCTAACTCAGGAAAGAATCAATGACGGTGAATGCATTTACATAAGTTTAATGCAACTTTTAAAATATGTTTAATATATATACAATTATCTAAAAAAACAAGCGAATACACAAATGAACTATGAAAAGAATGTTCTCCTGAACGTTTAAGACGTTCTTAGTATTGTTATAAATACTGAATGTCTAAGACACTGAAGTGTTGTTAAAGCTATAACAATGTTGATCTAGCGCGATAACTGTGATGCGCGAGAGCTCATGAAGATGATGATGCGCGAATTCAATGGATGATTGTCATCAAATGCCTTCTGTAAGGGTTGATGACGCGATGCAATGACAGTTAATCTCCACTGAGATTGTGAATGATATTCCTCCAGTGAGGACTGGTAACGGGCCCACCTTGTGTCCCGGGGGTTATCGTTAGTAAAACCTGGCTGCGCAGGTACGGGGACCGTCTCCACCGCTTGTAACGTTATTCGTGGAAGCTTAGCTCCACTCCTGGATATCCAAACCTAGATGGCTTACTCCAACCCTGGATGGCTTATATCCTGGATGGCTTATTTCCAACCCTGGATGGCTTATATCCTGGATGGCTTATATCCTGGATGGCTTAGGCTGTAATTATACATACGTTTTAGCTGTCGGTTTACAAACATAACAATCTTGCATAATTATCATTACCCAAACAAATCATTATTCAATCAATATATGTAAGCTGTACTAATGATGAGTAG